>JAODVQ020500162.1:0-27346 GCA_025400075.2 Phenganax stokvisi
GACCCACATCAACGGACCCTCAGCGCCACCTCATCCCACAAAAACGCGAAGGGCCCGAAAGACAGAAGAACCGCGCGTGCCTGGGGATACGTTCTCTTCGCAGTGGCCCAGACTCGGTCTGTCGCGTGACAAGTGACGCTTATCGCATTAGGGTTCCTCAGTGATCCGTTCGTTCCGACACCGCGGACTACGGGCTCTCTATGACGGACGGAGCCCCAAAGGAGTCAATCCCGATCACATCCAGAAGCTGACTCGTGTGCTCGCCGTGCTTGACCACAGCACCCGGGCAGGAGACATGGACCTCCCAGGATTCCGCCTGCATGCGCTCACCGGCAGTCTCAAGGGCCATTACGCAGTCACCGTTTCGGGCAACTGGCGAGTCACGTTCCGCTTCGAAGACGGTCATGCCACCGATGTGAACTACGTCGACTACCACTGAGGATTCAGTCACGTAAGGATTCAGTCACGTAAGGAGTCAGTCATGCCGATGCAGAACCCCCCTCATCCCGGCGAGATCGTCAAGTGGGAGTGCTTGGAGCCGTTGGGACTCACCGTGAAGCGGGCTGCGCATGGCTTAGGCGTGACCCGGCAGGCCCTGTCGAGTCTCGTCAATGGCCGCAGCGGCGTGTCGACTGAGATGGCCTGCCGGCTGTCTGCTGCATTCGGTTCGACGCCAGAGACATGGCTGCGTATGCAGATGGCCTATGACCTCTGGGAAGCACGTGAGCAGCTTGCGACAGTCGAGGTAGAGCGGTTCTCGGACGCTTCCTCGCTGGCAGCGCCCGCTGCGTGATCACAGCTTCTACGAAACCTTCTCGCAGCACGCCGAGACCGATTCGCGGAAGCGCTCGAATGAACGACTCACGCCAGTCGGGCGAGTACCGGCTTCGATCGCTGCGGCTACGCGTTCTGCGACGCGTGGCGAGTCGGCGGCGCTGTAGGCATCGCGCCGGTTGACTCGACCGGTTCTTCGACTCAGCGATTCCTTCGGATTCGGTGCCGCATCGCGGTCTGCCTGTGAGCGGTCGAGCTGACCTCGCCACGAGATCCGCAGTCGTTCAGCCGCCTCCGGGAAGAGCATCCACCACGATTCGATTTCTTGAACTGGCACCACCGCATGGGCGTCGGCGATGCCCGCGGCCCGAAGCGCTGTCTCGGTATCTATCTGGAGGCGGCCAGCAGGATCAGGCGCGTCCGAGTCTCGATGCACAAAGACGCAGGCGACGGGCTGGCGGTTGCTTCGAACTACATCCGCAATTCGCTCCGTCCATGTGTTCACTGCCCGCTGCGACGCAGACCGCTGGAGCGAGGGTGGAGCGCTCCTGGCCTTGACTCTCCCCTTGAGTTCAGGACAGAGGGCTTCGATCAAGCGCGCAACCGAACGTGAGTCGTTGGTGCTTTCGCCGAAGACGAGCACGATCGGGACGCGTGCATTCGTAGCTCGACGCGAAGGCGTTGCCATCAGTCGGCTCAGTCGGGAACGCCGCCGAGGGCACCGCCGAACCAGAGTTCCCCGAGACTCAACTTGGACCGGTATGCGATCCGTCGCACCTTGATACTCGGAATGCAGGGGATGAGCGAAGCACCCGTCTCGGCGTCCCTGTCGCATACGACCAGTTCTTCAGGCCGGAGTTGGTTGACAAAGGTGGGAGCATGCGTCGTGACCAGCAATTGCGTGTGCTGTGAAGCGGCTCTCATGCGTTCCACGAGCAGGTCGAGCGCGTAGGGATGCAGGCCGTGGTCGGCTTCTTCGATCGCGGTGAACGGAGGCGGATCCGGCTCGTGCAGCGCAGCCAACAACGCGAGGAGGCGAACGGTGCCGAACGATGCGTCGGCCAGGTCGATCGGCGCCCGGACACCCCGCTCCCGCAGCATCACAGCGACACCTCGACTGGCGCCGCCGACGGGCTCGAACTTGATGTCCTCGAGGCCCGGCAGGCATTGACGTACCTCGTCGACGAGGATCGCGAAGCTCTCTGGCTCTTCGTTCGACAGGTGGTGAAGCACCGAGGCCAAGTTGCTGGCGTCGTCTGCAAGGGTGCCCCGGATGATCCGGAATGGCAGCCGGGCGGCGGCCATGTCGGGTTCCAGAACGCGTATGTCTGTGAGAAATCGCGCCAAGGAACGGATGCCTTCCCCTCCTTCTTCGTCGGACCAATCGGGAAGCGTCGCCAAGCCCGTGGTCTGTTGATCGGCAAGGCGGCGGGTAGTGGGCTCGTGGTCACCCGGATCGTCCCGGACAATCTCCACCTTCTGGCCCGAGACGGTGATGCGCCGACCCTGCCCACGTGTTCGCTTGAATGAGAATGTCTCCCGCCGGCTCAGCGCGCCACTCGGAGTCTGACCGAACGCCAGTTGGTACTCGTCGGGAGCACCTGCGCTCGCGTAACGGGTCACATGTCCTTCGACGCCGAGTACAACCCGCGCGGACTTGGCCGGATCGTCTTGCCGCCTGATGAACTCGAAACCCCCCCACTCATCGATGGCGGCGGCAAGATCGAAGCGGACCGTCGACGCCAAGAATCGCAGAACGTTGAGCACGTTGGTCTTGCCGGAGCCGTTGGGGCCGACGAGCACCGAGAATCTGCTCAGCGGCAGCTCGACGTTGTCGAGCGACCGAAACCGCCTGGCCCGCAACTTGGTGAGCATCGGACGCGGCATCTGAGCTACCGGAGCTGGTTGGCGGATTGGTGCGCTGCAGCAGGACGCTTCACGCCCGTACCGTAGCCAGCGACGCGCATGAGGCCGCTCAGGGCGCAGCTCACGGGTACTGGACGTCGATGAAATCGTCGGGTGAGCCGCCGCCGGATTCGGTCTCGGACGTGATGAGGTCGTGCAGTCGCTTGGCAACGGGGCCCACTGTTCCGCTGCCGATGGGGCTGCCGTCCCACTCCACCACGGGAAAGACGTGGGTGTCGCCGCCGGACATGATGAGCTCGGCGCCCTCGCGGGCCTCTTGGGCACGCAGCGGTCGCTGCTGCACGTCGCGCAGCAAGCCCTCGTCGCGCAACGGGCCTCGTGCCAGATCCAGCAGGCGCCGCATGGTGGTGCCGTGCAGGATGCCCTCGAACGGGGGAGTGACGAACACGCCGTCGGTGCTGATGCTGCACACGTTCAGCACGCAGGCCTCGGCGATGAAGCCGTCGTCGTCCACGATGATGCCGAAGGTGCCGCCCCCGTCGGCCGCCTCCAGATGGGTCAGCACGTTCAGCAGGTAGTTGTTGGACTTGATCTGCGCCAGCAGCGGCGGCTTCAGCGGCGTGTTGTGCACGGTGGCCTCACGGAAGCCGTCCGCCATCGGATCGAAACCGCCTGATCCGAAGCTCATGGGGTCGAGCACGACGCAGTAGAAGCAGGGCTCTTCGCACTCGGCGGGCATGAACGAGAAACCGCCCGGACCCGCTGTCAGCCAGTACCGCACGATGCCGTTGCGAGCACCTGATGCAGCCGCCGTGTCGGCCACCGTCTGCATGAGCTCGTCACGGGACCACGGGACCGCCAAGCGGGCGCCTTGCGCACTGGCGAGCAGGCGGTCGATGTGGATGCCGAGGCGGTAGAGGCGCCCGTTGACCAGCGAGCAGGTGTCGAAGACGCCGTGGCCGCGGTGGACCATGTGGTCGTCGAGGGGCACGGTCATGACCGCTGGATCGGTCACGACACCGCCGAGATACGAACTGAACATGGCGTAGAAGCCGCGCTTGCCGCAGCGCCTCGAGCTCATGCGCTCGACGGCTTCGGCGGCGCTCAGGATCCGTTGGGCCGGGCGCAGACCATCGGCAGGCTGGTCCGATGCGTCGGCGTCGCTGCTCACGCTCTTGTCGGGGATCGTCTCATCGGAGATCGGGACCGTCTGCAGCGCCACGCCGTTCGATGTTACGCGGCCGAGGCCGGTCGGCTCAGGAAGTTGAGCCGTTGTCAGCTCGCGGCGTCAAAGCGACGCAGGCGCAAGGAGTTGCCGACCACGAACAGCGACGACGCAGCCATGGCGCCGGCCGCGACCATCGGATCCAGTACGCCGAAGGCGGCCAGCGGGATCGCAGCCACGTTGTAGGCAAATGCCCAGAAGAGATTGCCCCGGATCGTGCCCAGCACACGCCCAGACAGCGCCAACGTGGCGGGAACCAGTCGCAGGTCCCGATTCAGCAGCGTGACGTCGGCTGCCGAGCGGGCGATGTCGGTGCCGGATGCCGCAGCAATGCCGACATCCGCCGTGGCCAACGCAGCAGCGTCGTTGATCCCATCGCCGACCATGGCGACGCGGGCGCCGCTGGCTTGCAAGTGCTCGATGGCGGCCACCTTGCCCTGCGGCAGGGCGCCGGCGGCGACCTCGGTGATGCCGATGCCCGAAGCGACGGCCCGGGCGGTGCGCTCGTTGTCGCCCGTCAGCAGGTGTACGCCCACGCCTGCATCTCGCAGGGCCGTCACGGCCGGGGCAGCTGACGGCTCGATTTGGTCGGTCAGCACGATGACGCCTTCGGCAACCGGACCCCGGCCTGCCAGCACCGCCGTTGCGCCGCTGGCTTCGGCTGTGGCAACGGCGGCATTCACCTCTGATGGCACAGTCTCGAACAGCGCTTGCTTGCCGACCCGAACTTCGAAGACGGTGCCGCGCTCTGGGGGGGCTGCGTCGGTACCGCCGCCCTCGGCTGCGCCCATCGTTGCGCCGACGGCTGGGTCTGTGGTTGCGCCGGGCGGCAGGCGGACCGAGGCGATGAGCCCGACACCTGGCACTGCGTGGGCTTCCACCAGTTCGGGTGTTCGCTCGGGATTGTCTGCGGAGGCACGCAGCGTTGCCGCAGCCGTGATGGCAAGCCCGATGGGATGCTCAGAGGCCGACTCCGCGCACGCGCTCAGCGCGAGCAGTTCCGCAGCGCCTCCGGCAGTGTCGGGATGCCAGGCCGGGACGACGACATCGGTGACCGACATCGCGCCGCGGGTCACGGTCCCCGTCTTGTCGAAGACGACCGCATCGACACGGCGGCTGTCCTCGAAGACCTGCGCCCCCCGGACCAGCACGCCGAGCTGCGCGGCTCGACCGACGCCGACGGCGAGCGCCATCGGCGTGGCCAAGCCGAGCGCGCACGGGCACGAGATGACCAGCACCGCCACCGCGGCGGTGATCGCATCGCCGACGGCCGCCGACGTTGTCCCGTCATCGCCCCACAGGCCGCCGACTGCCAGCCAGACCACGAAGGTCACCAGCGCGATGCTTACTGCGAGGGGGACGAAGACGGCTGACACCCGATCCGCCAGGCGCCCGACATCGGCGCGCGAGTCCTGCGCCCTGCGAGTCAATTCGGCGATGCGAGCCAGCGCAGTGTCGGCGCCGACGGCCGTCGCACGCACCCTCAGCACTCCGTTGCCGTTCAGCGTGCCGCCGACAACCTCGTGGCTTGGCGCAACGTCGATGGGCACGGGCTCTCCGGTCATCATCGAGACGTCCACGGTCGAGGCGCCTTCGGCCACTACGCCGTCGGTTGCGATGCGCTCACCCGGCCGCACGACGAACTGCATCCCGACATCGAGGTCCGCAGCGTCGATCTCTGTTCCGTCGGCGAGCCGGACGGTCGGAACGGCGAGTTCGGCCAGCGCCCTGACCGCATCGCCCGTGCGCGTCATGGCCCGGTCTTCCAGCCAGCGACCGAGCGTGACGAAGGCGATGATGACCGCAACCGCGTCGAAGTACAGGTGCGCGCTGTTGCCTGACGCCACCTGCGCCGTCGACCAAACCCAAGCGGCCAGCACTCCGAGCGAGATGAGGGTGTCCATCGTGGTGCTGCGGTGGCGCGCAGCGCCCCACGCATTGGCCAGCACCCTGCGCCCGCCCCAGCCCAGCGACACGGTGGCGGCTGCCCCGACGGCGAAATGCCAGCCTGCGAACTGCAGCGCCTCCACCATCGAGACCAGCCAGCAGCCTGCCGCCAGCACGGCGGCGAGCGGCCAGTCATGCCACGGCAGCCCGGGGCCGTCCCCGGCGGTGGAGGCATCGGCCCCAGCCCGTGCTGCTTCGCCGTCTCGCTCGACGGCGGCGACCGCTGCGGTGGCTGCCGCCGGCGACGGTGACTGCTGCAACGCCGAGTAACCCAGCGAGCTCACCGCGGCAGCGGCCCGACCTGCGAGCTCGCCGGAAGCATCTTCGTAGCCCACGACGCGCGCCCGCCGCGTTGCGAAGCTCACCGCCGCCTCGATCACGCCGTCCAGGGACGCCAGCTCCTGGGAGATGCGGTGTGCGCAGTTCGTGCAGGTCATGCCCCCGATGGGCAGCTCCAGCTCGATCCGGGACGATCCGTGGGTGCGCTCGCCGACTGCCGCGGTGCGGTTCCCGGAGGCGACGCGGCTTGGTCTGCCGTCCCGAAGTCGCACCTGTCGGTCCCCGCTCTTGTTCTCAATTCGGATTCACTACGGGCTCACGGGCCGCTCGGGCCACGGCTTCGCCCGCCGGCTCAGCCTTTGCCCGCAGCGTAACGACCGCCCTTCTCATGGCCCCGGTATGGCTCGCGTAGCCTCGCGCAGCGATGGGGGGGCCGGAAGGGCAGGACGGGGGGCAGGACGCACCCCTGACTTTCGGGCCGACCGCGCTGGCCACCCCGGCCAACCTTGTGACAGTCGCCCGGATCGCAGCCTCTCCGGCATTCATCTGGATGATCGTGCGGTCCGACGAGCCTCGCTGGTCGACCTTCGCAGTCGGCTTTGCCATCGCCATGACCGATTTCCTCGATGGCTGGCTGGCGCGCCGGCACGGCGCGACACGCGCCGGCGCCTTCCTGGACCCGCTGGCCGACAAGGTGCTGGTGCTCGGCGGGCTGGCGGCACTGGCGTGGAACGGCCAGTTCCACGCCGCTCCGGTCATCGTCATCGCGGTGCGCGAGCTGGCGATCAGCGCGTACCGGTCGCGAGCCGGCCGCCGAGGCATCACCGTGCCCGCAACCACGCTGGCGAAGTGGAAGACGTTCGTGCAGCTCTGGGCGATCGGCTTCGCGGTGATGCCCCCGCCGGCCATCCATGCGCACTGGATCGCCACCCTCACGCTGTGGTCGGCGGTCGCGCTCACGCTGTGGACCGGCTGGTCCTACCTGCGGTCGGCCCGCACCGTCGCCGCTGCGCAGCTCGCCGGCGAGACAGACTGCTGAGCCGCCGCATCCGCCCAAGCCACGGCTTCGGCTTCGGCTTCGGCTCAGCCTCTAGGGTCAACCGCTGTGAAGACCGAGATCGTCGCCGTCGGCACCGAGCTGCTGCTGGGCCAGATTGTCGACACCAACTCCTCGTGGATGGGCGAGCAGCTCGCACTGGCCGGCATCGACAGCCACTACCAGACCAAGGTGGGCGACAACTGGGGTCGAATCGAGGACGCCTTCCGGCTGGCGCTCGACCGCAGCGACGCGGTGATCGTGTGCGGCGGGCTCGGGCCCACACAGGACGACATCACCCGCGAGGTGCTGGCGTCGGTGATGGGAGTCGAGCTGGTGCTCGACGAGCGGATCGCAGAGCGGATCCGTTCGATGTTCGCCAGCCGCCACCGGCCGATGCCCGAGAACAATCTCCGCCAGGCGATGGTGCCCGTCGGCGCGACGCCGATCCCGCAGCAGCCGGGCACCGCACCGGGCCTCGTGGCGCCGATCCGCTGGGTCCGGGGCATCGGGGCGCTCGGCGAGGGTGTGCCGGCCCCCGAGGGAGCCGAGGTGCTTGAGCGGGTGGTGTACGCAGTGCCGGGCGTGCCGTATGAGATGCGGGAGATGCTCACTGGCACGGTGCTGGGCGACCTGCAGCGGCGTGCGGGGGTGACAGCCGCCATCGAGAGCCGGGTGCTGCGCACCTGGGGGCAGAGCGAATCGGGGCTTGCCGAGATGCTGGCCGGCCGGATCGACGAGCTGGACGAGGCCGGCAACCCCACGCTGGCCTTCCTGGCGAGCGGCATCGAGGGCATCAAGGTGCGCATCACGGCCAAGGGCGCCGACTCGGCAGAGGCCTGGTCGCTCATCGATGCCGAGCAGGACAAGCTCGAAGGGCTGCTCGGCGACCTCGTGTTCGCCTATGACGACGACAACATGGAGACGGCGGTGCTGGCCGAGCTGGATCGGCTCGGGCTGACGATGGGCGTCGTGGAGACCATCACCGGCGGCCGGATGGCCAACCGGCTGTCCTCCGCAGAGGCCGCGATGCGGTCGGGCACTGCGACAGGCGGGGCCAAGCTGGGCGATCCTGGCCTTGCCGCCGTTTCTGACGATGCAGCGGCTGAATCCGCAGCATCCGACGGCCGCTCCCGAACGTTTGCCGGCGGCATCGTCGCCCGGTCTGAGCACGTGACGGACTATCTGCTGCATGCCGGCTCGTCGGAGGTGTCGCCGCTGGGCGATGATTCGTCGGCGCCGCCGGCGCCGAGCGATGCGGCAGATCCGCCGGTCGCCTCGGCTGCAGGCGCTGAAGCGCTCGCTCGTGCCGCCCGCCTGCGCACCGGCGCCAGCGTCGGCCTTGCGGTCACCGCGATCGAGGACCGGGCGGCAGCCACACCAGAGCATCCCTTCGGCACGGCGTTCCTGGCCGTGTCGATCTCGGCCCAGCCAGAGCGGGGTGACCTGCCCGCGATGGCACACCGCGATCAAGCCGACGAGATCCGCCTGCCCGGCGACCGCGAACGCCTCGCCGACTACAGCGCCATCTCTGCGCTCAACCTGCTTCGCCTGATCCTCAGAGGTCGCCGCTAGCCGATTCGCTGGTGTGCAGTCCATCCTGCTGAGGAATCGTGCGCGTCGCGGCGGCAGGGTGGCAAGCTGTCCCGATGCGTTTCGGATTCTGGACGAAGAACGATCAAGAGATCTCGGCGATCATCGAGTGCTGCCAGCACGCGGAAGTCACGGGCTGGGACGGCCTGTGGTTCGCCGATCATTTCATGCCCAACGAGGAGAATGTGGACCAGCCGGTCCACGAGGCATGGTCGGTGCTCGCCGCGCTGGCAGTGGCAGTGCCGCGGGTGCGCCTCGGCCCGCTGGTGGCCGGCAACACCTACCGCAACCCGGCGCTGACGGCCAAGATCGCCGCCACCATCGACCACATCTCCGGCGGCCGGGTGGTGCTGGGCATCGGCGCCGGCTGGCAGGAGAACGAGCACGAGGCCTACGGCTTCGACTTCGGCACGCTTGCCAGCCGCATGGACCGCTTCGACGAGGCTGTCGAGATCATCTGCTCGCTGCTGGGCAACCACCGCACCAACCTGGCCGGCGAGCACTACACCGTGGCCGAAGCGCCGCTCGATCCCAAGCCGGTGCAGTCGCCGGTGCCGCTGCTCATCGGCGGCGGCGGCCGGAAGCGCACGCTGCGCACCACGGCCCGCTGGGCGACCGAGTGGAACTACTGGGGGATGCCCTCCGACATCGCGGAGCTGTGCGGTGTGCTCGACGGGCACTGCGAGGCGATCGGGCGCGATCCCGGCGAGATCAGCCGCTCGGCGTGCGCACTGCTGTTCATCAACGAGGACTCGGCGAAGCTGGATCGATTCCGCTCGATGGATCTCGGCCGCGCCACGATCGTCGGCACGCCCGACGAAGTGAGCGAAGTCGTGGAGCAGTACCGCCAGGTGGGCGTGGACGAGCTGATCATCCCCGACTTCACGTTCGGCCCGATGGAGGCCAAGAAGCACTCCATGGATCTGTTCATCAACGACGTCGCACCCAACTTCCGCTGAGCGAGGGAATGAGATGAAGATCGGACTGTTCGAGATCAACCTCGGCGCACTCGGCGATGTGCCCGGACTGGAAGGGGCCGGCCGAATCGCCGTAGCTGCCGAGCAGGCGGGATTCGAGTCGGTGTGGACGGGCGAGCACGTGGTGCTGCCCGATCCCCAGGCGCCGCCGTCGCCGTTGCCGCCGCTGCATCCGATGCTCGACCCTGCCGTCGCGCTCGCGTACGTCGCCGCGCTCACCAGCGACATCAAGCTGGGCACCGGGATCATCATCGTTCCCCAGCGCAACCCGCTGGTGCTCGCCAAGGAGATGGCCAGCGTCGACGTGCTGTCGGGCGGTCGGCTGCTGTTCGGCGTGGGCGTGGGCTACCTCGCGCCGGAATTCGAGGCGCTGGGCATTCCCATGGAGCACAGGGCCCGCCGGACCGAGGAGTACATCGAGGCGATGCGAGCCGTCTGGTCGATGGACGAGCCTGCCTACGACGGCGAGTTCGTGAAGTTCTCGAACGTGCAGGCACGGCCCCGGCCGGTCTCCCAACCGGGCCCGCCTGTGGTCATGGGCGGTCACACCGCACCGGCGTTCCGGAGGTCGGTCACGATGAGCGAGGGCTGGTACGGCTTCGCGCTCGACTACGAGGCCACCCAGCGCTGCCTCGACGGTCTGATGGAGGCGGGTGCTCGCTATGAGCGGCCCGCCGAGCTGGGACGGCTCGAGATCAGCGTCACGCCGCGGATGCGACCGTCTCCGGAGATGGTCGAGCGCTTCGCCGAGATGGGCGTGGACCGGCTGATCCTGCAGCCCCGCGCCCAGACCGTCGACGAAGTCGCTGCCTTCGTCGACCACATCGGCGAGACCCTGCTCTCGTAAGCCGCCCGCGGCACGGGCGGCTTCAGCGGGCTAGCGGCGCTGGGGGAGGGTTGAGCGGCGAATCGGGGCGCCGGCGGAGATCACCCCGTCGGCCTCGAGCGCGTCGATTGCTGTATCGGACAGGCCAGCCAGATCAGCCAGCACCTCGCGATTGTGCTGCCCGCGGTCACCGACCACGACGCCGGGCTCGGCACCTGCGTCTGCATCGGCGAAGCGCCACGGCGACTGCGGCACGGTGATCGGCACTGCGGCTTCGCCCGCGGCAGCGTCCACGAATGCTCCGCGCTCGGCGGCCCACTCGGTCTCGGCCAGCTCGCCCACCGTGCGCACTTCGGCAGCCATCACCGACTTCACGCCGATCGCGGCTTCGACCGCCTCTGCGCTGTCGAATTGGCTCACCCACTCGCCGAAGATGGCCTCGAGCTCGTCCCGGTGCAGCACCCGGTCCTCGATGTGCGCAAATCGCGGATCGGTTCGCAAGTCCTCACGCCCCATCGCTGCGACCATCACCTTGAAGCTGAAGCTGGAGGTCAGGTCCAGCGTGACGTTGACATGGCGGCCGTTCGACAGCGGGTAGATCGCCGACCAGTTCTGCCCGGACTTGAAGCCGATCTGGGGATCCTGCCCGGTCAGGTCGGTCGCCGCCTGGTCGTTGCACATCAGCGTGCTCTCGGCCATCGACACCTCGACGGCCTGGCCGCGTCCGGTGCGCTCGCGCATGTGCAGCGCTGCCAGCACGGCCCCCAAGGCGTGCAGTCCGGTGCAGGTGTCAGCGTGGGACATCGGGTCGTTGCGGTAGGGCTCGCCCCCACGCCGCCTCGACACCATCTCGGTCACGCCCGCTTCGGCATGCAGCACCGATGCGAATGCGCCCCGGTGGCTGCGGCTGTTGCCGTGGCCCCAGCCCGAAACCGATGCCACGATGATGCGAGGATTCGCCTCTGAGAGCACGTCGTAGCCCAAGCCCAGGCTGTCCAGCACTCGCGGCCGGTAGTTCTCGAGGACGACGTCCGCTCTGGGAACCATCGCCAGCAGGACCTCACGACCGGCTTCGGCAGTGAGGTCGAGCGAGATGCACTCCTTGCCGGCGTTGAAGTGCGCGAAGTACGCGGACTGGCCGTCGACCTGGGGAACCACGAAGCGGGTCAGGTCCGCGTCAGGCGGCTCGATCTTGACGACGCGGGCGCCGAGATCCGCGAGCAGGCGTCCGGTGATCGGCCCGGCCACTGCCCGGGTCAGATCCAGCACCAGCACGTCTTCGAGCGGCCGCTCCACGACGCACGACGATAGAGCCAGCCAGCGTCGGCTGCCCGCGTTCAGCCGCCGATGTGGCTGCCCACCCGCACCGGCATCCAGACGCTGGAGGGAGACAGCTGCGCAAGAAAGCGGCGTGCCGGTGCATCATGAGGCGGCTCAAGCGGCGCCGGGTTGCGGGTCAGCCTCGAGATGACCAGCGTTCCTGCCAAGGCGAGCGGCGCAGGGGTGGTTGCCATCAGACAGTCGGCATCAGACGGAGTTCATCGGAGCCCGATTCAGCCCTCAGTGCGTATCTCGGCCACGAGGTCGGCGACGCGCATCTCGCCGTCTCGGGTCTGCCCGCCCAGCTCGAGAAACTGCTCCATGGCGGGCTGCGCCTGCGGGGTGCGCAAGAGCCGCTGGAAGAGGTACCGCTCTTCGAGCATGCCTTCCCGCAGCGGCAGATCATCGGCTGCGTTGACGGACTGCTTGGCCAAGGCCACCGCCTGGGGCGGGAATTTCGCGATGCGGTAGGCCAGATCGGTCACGAACGGACGCAGCTCGTCAGCGGGCAGCGCCCGGTTCAGGTAGCCCCACTGCTCGGCCGTGCGGGCATCGAGGTCGACGCCGCCCAGGATCACCTCCATGGCGCGGCCGCGCCCCACCAAGCGGGGAAGGCGCTGGGTGCCGGTGCCGCCGGGCAGGATGCCGATGGGCACCTCCATCTGGTTGATGACCGTGCGGTCGAGCGCGCCGAAGCGCATGTCGCACGACATCGACAGCTCGCTGCCGCCCCCGCCGACACGGCCGCCGATCTCGACGATGGTGGCCTTGGGCATTGTCCGGTAGCGCTCGCACATGGCGTGGAAACCGACGTGCTCGGTCGGGCGCTCGGCCGGTCTGTCGGTCGGGTAGCCCAGGATCGCTGTCACGTCGAAGTGCGCAATGAAGAAGTCGGGGTTGTCGCTGCGCAGCACCACCACCCGGACCGAGTCGTCGTCGGCGACGTGGACGCTGAACTTGGCCAGCTCGCGGAACAGCGCAGGCGTCATCACGTTGATCGGCGGGGCGTCGATGGTGGCGAACACGACGCCGGCGTCGCGTTCGATGCCCAGCAGCTCGAAGTCGTCGTCGGTCATGCCGGATGTGCCCTCGGATGGTGAATTCATGGAGCGCAGCGTGCCACACAGGCAGAGGCTGAGCCGCAAGGCGAAGCCGTGGCCCGAGCGGCCCGTGAGCCCGTATCGAATCGAGACTGGGAACAAGAGCGGGAAGCAACAGGTGCGGCGATGGGAAGGCCCACCCATCAGCGCTGCTTCGATTGCGCGCGTCGTGCCTGCTGTTCCTTGACACGAACTGATGTTCGGAACTACATTGCTGTCATTCGAAGTGGCCGCCGTGGCAGCATGCAATGCGCGCGCGCAGCGGTCGCAAGCGCACAGGCTCGCGGTGCTCAGATCGGCGCCGCTGCCCCGAGGAGACCGACCGGCAGAAAATCACCCGAGAGTTGTCACACCCCGCTTCTACGGTGCCCCCAGACGGCATCGCACACCGGGTGCGGCCGACGGGGTCCGAGGAGGACGACATGAATCAACAGGACACAGAACGGGACCGTGCGCTGGACATGACGCTCACGCAGATCAGACGCCAGTTCGGCGACGGATCCGTGATGAAGATGGGCGAGAAGCACCACATGGCGATCGAGGCGATCTCCTCGGGCAGCCTCGCGATCGATCTGGCACTCGGCATCGGGGGCTTTCCCCGCGGCCGGGTGGTGGAGGTGTACGGCCCGGAAGCATCGGGCAAGTCCACGCTCGCCATGCACTTGGTGGCCGAGGCGCAGCGCACCGGCGGCGTGTGCGCCTATGTCGACGCCGAGCATGCGATGGATCCGGTGTATGCGAAGAACATCGGCGTCGATGTCGACGAGCTGCTGATCTCTCAGCCCGACACCGGCGAGCAGGCGCTCGAGATCACCGACATGCTCATCCGCTCGGGTGCCATCGATGTCGTGGTCGTGGACTCGGTGGCGGCGCTCACGCCACGGGCCGAGATCGAAGGCGAGATGGGCGACACCCATGTCGGCCTGCAGGCGCGCCTCATGTCGCAGGCGCTGCGCAAGCTCACCGCCAACCTGAACAAGACCAAGACGATCTGCGTGTTCATCAACCAGCTGCGCGAGAAGATCGGCGTGATGTTCGGCAGCCCCGAGACCACCTCGGGCGGCCGGGCGCTGAAGTTCTACTCGTCGGTCCGCATCGACATCCGCCGCATCGAGGCCATCAAGGTCGAGGGCGAGGTCGTGGGCGGCCGCACCCGCGTCAAGGTCGTCAAGAACAAGGTGGCGCCGCCTTTCCGGCAGGCCGAGTTCGACATCATGTACGGGCAGGGCATCAGCCGTGAGGGCTCGCTGCTCGACGTGGGCGTCGAGCACGGCATCGTCAAGAAGTCGGGCGCTTGGTACACCTACGAGGGCGAGCAGCTCGGCCAAGGCCGCGAGAACGCCAAGAGGTTCCTGATCGCCAACCCCGAGGTCACCGTCGAGATCGACGGACGGATCCGGCGTGCGCTGGGCCTCGGCGCCGACGGTGAGGCTGACGGCGATGCCGACGTGCTCGACCGCCTCGATGATGCGCAGGCGTCCCGCAACGGAGGTGCCAGCGTCGACTGACCCGCAAGGAACGCTCCTGCAGGGGTTGGCTAGTCTCGCACGCGGCAGATGAGCGAGTTGGCGCACTTGCATGCAAGCGCTGCCGCAGCATGTGCTGTGCCAAGCCAGCCAGTGCGGGTGCGAGGACGAACTTCGTGGGGCAATCGGGTACCTACAGACGGTGCAGGCTTGTTCGCACTCTCACCGCGGTTGCGATAACGGCCCTTTTCGCTACCGTCGCACAGCCAGCCAATGCGCTCGTCACTGATCCTGAGCTCCGTCGAGTAAGCGGATCTTCGGTATACGAGATTGCAGCGAAGGTTGCTGGGAGCACCTGCGACTCAGAGATTGGCTCGCACAGCATTGCGCTCGCCTCAGGTGAGAATTGGCCCGACGCGCTCGCCGGTTCAGCGCTGGATCGACCGCTGCTGCTGACGACGCAGGCATTCCTGCCTGCACCGACACGTGCGTATCTGGAGCCATGCCGAAGTCATCCCAAGGCGAAGGTGATCATCCTGGGAGGCCAGGCGGCGGTGTCATCCGCCGTACAACAAGATCTGCGCGACATGGGATTCCGGGTCGACCGGATTGCCGGCGCCGACCGCTACGAGACAGCACATCGAGTCGCTCGGCTGTTCGCGCCAGACGATCTTCCGAATGTGTTCGTGGCATCAGGCAAGAATTACGCCGATGCCGTTGCGGCGGCGCCGAGCGTGAGCCGTGAGGCTCCGCTGATCTTGACGGCGCCCGGCGCCCTGCACACTCAGGCGCGGCAATTCCTGACTGCGGGAGGCCGGTCGATCGGGGGCGTGACCATTCTCGGCGGGAATGCAGCCGTTGCGGAGACCGTCGAGAACGAGATTCGCTCGCTGGGCTTGACGACCCGCCGCATTGCCGGCGCCGACCGATACGAAACGGCGGCCTTGATAGCGCGTGAGTCGTTCGCGTCATCGGGCTGTCACCCAGTCCGTGACGTAGCGGTTGCAAGCGGTACGTCGCCGTACGGCGGGCTCGCAGCCTCGGCTGTCCGTGGGCCGTGCCAGCCGCTGCTGCTGTCTCCGAAGGCAGGCCAAGACGTTCCGGCATCGCTGGTGTCCTTCGGCAAGGCGTGGAGGCTCTCGGTCGGAGACTTGGCAAACGCTTCGGTCATGGGCATCGGGTCGGCGAAGCAGGTGCCCGACGTGGCGCTCACAGCAGTGGCGACCGGTTCTGAGTCTGCGACGGATGCGGAAGCGGGCAATGGTGGAGGCAGCTCAGGCGAACCTGCCGATTGGGAGGAGATCGCAGCATCGGTAGTGCAGGTGGTGTGTCTCAATGCGGCAGGTGTCGCTCAGAGCTCCGGCTCCGGCTTTGCCGTTGACAACGGGCGACAAATCGTCACGAATCACCACGTCATTGTCGACGACCGTAATCGTGCATGCGCCGCGATCAAGGTACGGACGGGTGGGACTTTCAGCGCTGCACCGACCCGCTCCCTGAACGCTGCGGTCGTCCGTTCAACCCGGGGTCGCGACCTCGCTTTGCTGTCCTTGGAAGCTTCGGGCACACCACTTCCAGCACTTGAAGCGGGCACCGTCACACCAAAGGCAGGTGACGCGATCACAGTGTTGGGCTACCCCGGAGTCGGCGGCGACACCATGACGCTCACCACGGGCCGCTACTCGGGAACAACGCGACTCGAAGGGCAGGTGTGGATCAAGACGGACGCTCAAATCGCGCCCGGCAATAGCGGCGGTCCCGCATTTGACGCCCAAGGACGCCTCATCGGCGTGCCGACGGCGGTCAATCCAATCGCTTTCTCGGATGCCGAAGACATCGTCGGGACGCTTGGCCTGATGGTGCCTGTCTCCGATGTCGTATCGCTGCTTGACGGTACGTTGGGCAGCAGGGATGAAGCTGACGCAGTCGGCGACGGCGAATGGAAGCGCGAGTTCACGACGAACGGCCGCGATCCCTACATCGCCCTGTACGCCGAGGCCCGAGACCACACCATGACGGGGCTGTACGCCGATGTGGAACCTGGGCTGTTCGTCTTCTGCAACGACGGTGTGCAGGTCGATTTCTGGTCGCCTGTCGTACGAAGCTGGGGCTGGGGCCCCTACATTGCCGGACAGATCGACTTTCGAAGTCCCGATCGGAACGGTCGAGTTCCCGTGGGCTACCGCATCGGCGGCGAGCACAACGATTTCCAGGCTGACCTGTGGTGGCCGACCAGCAACAACAAGGGGTTCGTCTCGGGGGGGCGCGGCGCCGACTTCGTAACGGCCCTGCTTGCGGGTTCGGGTTCCTTGGCGCTCGCCTGGACCAACTGGGACGACAGCACCGAAGCCATCTTGTTCCCGTCGATGGATGGCTTCTCCAGCGTCTACGAACATCTCGAAGAGCACTGCAACTAGCCCGCTCGGCTAGCGAGGATGCATCGCTGCCGGCCAGCGGCCGCCTCCGACGGTTCTGGCGCCACTGCGCTGCGTGCCGGAGTTGCCCTAGCCTGACCCGGCCGTCGGCGTGCGCGTCGAGACGGTCTTGATCGGGGAGGCACGGGTGGCGCAGAAGACCGGGCAGCAGAAGCCTGACGAGTCGCAGAGCAGCAAGCGGCAGAACGGCACGCCGCAGAACGTCTTCGACTTCGACTACTCCCGCGAGGTCGACGGGCGCCCGCCGCAGTCGTACTACGACGACATCAAGGCGCGCTTTGCCGAAGAGCGCGACCTGCGGCTGGGCTACCGGCCTGCGGGCACCGAGATGTACACCTCCGATCTCGTCGGCGAGCTGGCTCGTTACGAGGAAGATCCCTACGCCGCAGAGCGCGACGAGCGTGAACCGGTGTGCGACGAGGTCGAGGTGCTGTTCATCGGCGGCGGGTTCTCGGCGCTGCTCACCTCGGCCCGGCTGCGAAGCAAGGGTGTCGAGAGCATCCGCATCATCGAGCGCGGCGCCGACGTCGGCGGCACCTGGTACTGGAACCGCTATCCGGGCGTGGCGTGCGATGTGGTGTCCTACGACTACCTGCCGTTGCTCGACGAGACCGGCTACGTGCCGTCGCGTCACTATGCGACCGGCGAGGAGATCTTCGAGTACTGCCGGCTGATCGCACGCAAGTACGACCTCTACGAGCTGGCGATGTTCCAGACCACCGTCACCTCCACCGCGTGGGACGGCGACGCCGAGGTGTGGCGCATCGGCACCGACCGGGGCGACGAGATCACCGCCAAGTTCGTCATCTGCGCCAACGGCACCCTGTCGAAGCCGAAGCTGGCGGTCATAGAAGGCATGGAGCGGTTCGCAGGCCACTCGTTCCACACATCACGCTGGGACTACGAGTACACCGGCGCAGATCTCGAGAATCTCACTGACAAGCGGGTCGGCATCATCGGCACCGGGGCCACCGCCGTGCAGGCCATCCCGCAGCTCGGCGAGATGGCCAAAGAGCTGTATGTCTTCCAGCGCACGCCGTCCTCGATCGACATCCGCGACGACTGGGAGACCAATCCGGAATGGGCCGCGAAGCTGAAGCCTGGCTGGCAGGCCCGCCGACGCGAACGGGCGATGGCCGGGCCCCGCCTCAGCGAAGAGCAGAAGGCGCGTCGAGCGGCGATGTCGCGCGAGGAGAAGATCCGCCGCCAGGAGAACGCCAACATCGACGCGATGATGCGCATTCACCGGCGCATCGACGAGGTGGTCGAGGATCCCGCCACGGCCGAGGCGCTCAAGCCCTGGTACATGCTGATGTGCAAGCGGCCCTGCTTCCACAACGACTACCTGCCGACGTTCAACCGGCCCAACGTGCACCTCGTCGACACCGAGGGCAAGGGCATCGCCCAGATCACCGAGGCCGGTCCGCTCTTCGAGGGCGTGCAGTACGAGCTGGACCTGCTGATCTACGCCACCGGCTTCGAGGTGCAGCGCACCGGCATCTACAACCGCATCGTCGGCGAGAACGGCCTCGAGCTGAACGACAAGTACGCCGACGGCATCCGGACGCTGCTGGGGATTCACACTGCCGGCTACCCGAACCTGTTCATCATGGGCGGATACCAGGCGTTCTTCGCGTTCAACCTCACTGACGTGCTGAACAGCCAAGGCGAGCACATCGCCGAGTGCATCGATTTCGTGCGCCGGGGCGGACTGCAGTCGATGGACTGCCTGCCCGAAGCCGAGGAGTGGTGGGTGCAGCAGGTCATCGCCAACCGCGGCAAGACCACCCGCAACCGCGATTGCACCCCCGGTTACTACAACTTCGAGGGCGCCGAGAACCGCCGCCAGGACGGCAACTACAACGGCAGCATCAAGCAGTACCTGGGATTCATGTCCCACGCCCGCGACAACATGACCGAGAACTTCGCGTTCACCCGGCCCGGAGGCTGAGCCAGCGGCCTCAGCGGCCTGCGCACTCGCCCCTAGCCTTGGCGCCGTGGCTGCGGACACCGAATTCGAGCACGGCGACGGCCGGCGCAGCTACTTCGTTCGCACCTACGGGTGCCAGATGAACGAGCATGATTCTGAGCGGATCGCAGGCCTGCTGGAAGCCGACGATCTGGTTGCCGCGCCCACGATGGCCGACGCCGACGTGATCGTGCTCAACACCTGCTGCATCCGTGAGAACGCCGACAACAAGCTCTACGGGCAGCTCGGGCATCTCAAGCGCCTCAAGGAGGAACGACCCGAGGTGCAAATCGCGGTCGCCGGCTGCCTTGCGCAGAAGGACCAGGATCTCGTGCGACAGCGGGCGCCCCACGTCGACGTCGTGTTCGGCACGCACAACGTGGCTCGTGCCGCCGACCTGCTGAGCGAGTCCCGCGTCTCGGGCCCAGTGACCGAGATCCTGGCCGAGTCCGAGGAGTTCCCTTCGGCGCTGCCCGTGCGGCGCGACGCGCAGCACGCCGCATGGGTCACCATCCAGATCGGCTGCGACAACGCGTGCGCGTTCTGCATCGTGCCCTCGGTGCGGGGCCGGGAGATCTCCCGCCCCTTCGGCGAACTGCTCGACGAGGTGCGTCGCCTCGCAGCCGACGGCGTCAGCGAAGTGACCCTGCTGGGACAGAACGTCAACAGCTACGGCCGCGACATCACCTTGGCGCTGCGGGGAACGAACGGAGCGAACCTGGCGCTGCCTGCAGCCGCCGCCGAATCGGGCGCCGGCGATGCTGCCGCGCTGGCGGGCCGGCCAGCAGGAGCGTCGCTCCACGATGCTGCCGTCTGGCGGGCCGGCGCGGCGTGGACATCGGGTCGGCGCTCGGCCCGGCCGCTCTTCGGGGACCTGCTGCGCGCCGTCGGCGACGTCGACGGCATCGAGCGAGTGCGCTTCACCAGCCCCCATCCCAAGGATCTGCGAGCCGATGTGATCTCGGCCATGGCCGAGACGCCGGCGGTCTGCGAGCACCTGCACCTGCCGCTGCAGTCCGGCAGCGATGCCGTGCTGAGGGCGATGCACCGCGGCTACACCGCACACCGTTTCCTTGACCGGCTGGGCGAAGCTCGGGCCGCTGTCGAAGACCTTGCCGTCAGCACCGACATCATCGTGGGCTTCCCCGGCGAGACTGAAGCAGACTTCGCCGAGACGCTGGAGGTGGTCGCGGAGGCTCGCTTTGACAGCGCATTCACGTTCGTCTTCTCGCCGCGGCCCGGCACCGAGGCCGCAGAGCTGGCCGACCGGTTCGTCGCCCCTGGGGTGTCGGCTGAACGCATGGAGCGGCTGCGAACCGTGATCGAGCGCTCCGCACGCCTCGGCAACGAATCCCGCATCGGACGCATCGAAGACGTGCTCGTCGAGGGGCCGTCCAAGCGTGATCCGGCCGCCCTCACCGGCCGGACCCAGCAGAACCGCCTCGTCCACTTCGCAGCCTCCGAAGCACTGCGCCCCGGCACGTACGCCCGGGTGCGCGTGCGAGAGGCAGCCACCTTCCACCTGAACGGCGAGCTGGTGGAGGTGACGGCGCCGCCACGGCACCGCACCCGCATCCCGGTCGCCGCTCGCTGAGCCCCTCGCTGGCAGACACGCATGGGCGGCGATCCCCTTGGGCCGCCGCTGGTGATCGTCGGTCCGACAGCGGCGGGCAAGTCGGCGCTGGCCCTCGAGCTGGCACGACGCGCCGCGGCGTCAGGTTCGGCGAGCCCGATCGAACTCGTGTCGGTCGACTCGATGCAGGTGTACCGGGGCATGGACATCGGCACCGCCAAACCCACTGCCGACGAACGGGCGGAGGTTCGGCACCACCTCATCGACCTCGTCGATCCAGCGGAGCGCTTCACCGTCGTCGACTACGCGGCAGCTTTCGAGTCGGCCATGGCCGACATCACAGACCGGGGCGCTGTCCCGATGCTGGTCGGCGGCACCGGCCTGTACCTGCGCGCTGTCATCGACGGACTCAGGCCGCCGCCCGAGTTCGCCGACATCGCCGCAGTGCTCGAAGCCGAAGCCGCTGCCATTCCCGCAGCGGCGCCGGATGGATGCAACGCCGGTGATGGCCCGACCGGCGCGGCTGGGATGGATCGGGTTGGGACGAATCACGCGCCCGGCGCTGCTGGACTGCACCGGCGGTTGGCCGAACTGGACCCGCTGGCCGCATCACGCATGGAGCCGACGAACCTGCGCAGGGTTGTCCGGGCGCTGTCGGTGTGTCTCGGAACGGGCCGGCCGTTCTCGTCGTTCGGCCCAGGCCTGCAGACCTACCCCGAGGTGCCTTTCCGGCTGGTCGGAATCGAGGCAGACCGCGACGCTCTTGATGAGCGCATCGCCGATCGGTACCGGCGTCAAGTTGAACACGGCTTCCTCGAAGAGGTGCGGCACCTGATGGACATGCCACTGTCGCGCACGGCGGTGCAGGCTCTCGGCTACAGGGAACTGCAGGCCCACTTGGCGGGGGAGGGCACGTTGAATGAGGCACTCGAACTCGCCGTCGCCCGCACCCGCCGCTTCGCCCGGCGCCAGCAGCGCTGGTTCGCCCGGGATCCAAGGATCACTTGGATCCCTTGTGGCGACGTCACCGAGATGGCTGACCGGCTTGCGATGCTCGAAGGTCGACAGACCGTCTCGCCGCAATCTTCAAGTTGAACTCGAAGGCTCAGGCCAGCCGCGACTCGACCATGTCGAGGGCGTCGTCGGTCAGCACCGCGGCGACTCTCACGTAGCTCGACGCTGATGGACCGTAGAACTCGCCGGGCGACACGAGAATCCCGGCTTCGGACAGCAGCGTGCGGGTGAATGCCCACGCGTCGCCATCCGGAGCCGCGACCCACAGACAGAACCCTCCTCGAGGCAGCGGGGGCTCGGGCCCGAAGCGGCCGATGACGCGCGCAAGCCGCTCCAGCCGGTTCCGGTACAGCGCCCGCTGCTCGGCAACATGGACTTGGTCGGCGAGCGCTGCGACGGCCGCTGCCTGGGCCGGGCCGGGGACCATGAAGCCGGCGTGCTTGCGGACCTCTCGCAGGAAGTGGACCAGATCGGGATCGCCCGCGTAGAAGCCGACCCTTACCCCGGCCAGGTTGGACCGCTTGGACAGCGAATGCACCGCGACGACTCCATCCGTTCGGGCGAGCGCCGCGCCCGAAGGCGCTGCCGCTGCGGATGCTGTGGGGCCGGGCGTTGCCTGCCGACCCGCCGGAGCGGTGTCGTCGATGCCGACGGGCGTCAGAATCGTGCGCGGCGGGCCATCCCAAGTGAACTCCGCATAGCACTCGTCGCTGAACACCGGTATGCCCCGCTCGCGGCCCCATCGAGCGGCGGCAGCGAGGTCGTCGAGACCGCCGGCGGGATTGCCGGGCGTGTTGACCCACAGCACCAGGGCGCGCTCGGCATCCGCATCGCTGATCGCGTCGAGGCGGATCGACCAGTGCTCGTCCGCTGGCACCGGCGCCGCCCGGCATCCGGCCAGCTCAGCTCCCATGGCATAGCTCGGGTAGCTCACCGCGGGATACAGGACCGTGTCGCGCTCGGGGCTGCGCAGGCGCAGCCAATGGGGCAGCCCGGCCACGAACTCCTTCGAACCGATGGTTGCGGCCACCTCGGTATCAGCGTCCACCTGCACGCCGAATCGCGTCTCGCACCAAGCCGCTGCTGCTTCTCGCAAGTCCGGTGAGCCGATTGATGGCGGGTAGCCCCGCTCGGAGTCCGACCCGCCTAGCGCCGCCAGCACGGCGGGCGTGGGGGGGTCCACCGGTGTGCCGATGGACAGGTCGACCAGCCCGCCCGGGTGCCGATCCGCCAAGGGCTTCAGCTCGTCCAGCCGGTCATAGGGATACGGCGGCGGGACGTACCCGATGCCTGCCGGATCAGTGCGCATCGGCCGAGCCTTTCATTCCCAAGCCTCGGCATCGATGACTCGTAGCTCTGCGACCGCCGAGTCCACCTGATCGGCTTCCTCGGGCGTCCAGCTTCCAATGAATTCATCGAGCGAGGAACCCACGCAATCTTCCTCGGGCACGTCATCAGTCATGGTCGTCGCCTGATCGGACCGGTCGGCGGCGCTCATCGAGCGTGCCGATTTCAAATTCGGCGAAGAGGCTGCGTGACACGTCGTCGAGCCGTGCACGCACGACGGTCCCGTCGTCCTCGTGGGTCTCCGAGAGCACCTCGCCTTCTCGGTGAACGGCGGCCAAGGCATCGCCGCGGCTGTAGGGGATGCGCAGCTCGGTGACCTCGGTGAGGTGCCGGAGCCGGTCGCCGACTGCGAGCAGCAGCTCGTTGAGCCCCTCGCCGCTGTCGGCTGAGATCGCATGGGAGCCCTCGTAGCGCTCCAGCAGCCGCCCGACCGTGCCGTCGTCGGCCGCATCGCACTTGTTGACGGCGATGATCTCGTCGACGCCGCCGGCGCCGATCTCGCGCAGCACCGAACGCACGACGTCGATGTGCATCTCGGGCTCTGCGGCCGAGGCGTCCACGAGATGCACGAGCAGATCGGCTTCGGCCACTTCCTCGAGCGTCGACATGAACGCCTCGACCAGCGAGGTGGGCAGTTTTTTGATGAACCCGACCGTGTCGGTGACCAGCACCGTCTCGCCGCCGGGCAGCTGCAGGCGGCGGGTGGTGGCGTCGAGTGTCGCGAACAGGCGGTCCTCGACCAGAACGTCGGCACCGGTCAGTCGCCGAAGCAGGGTCGACTTGCCGGCATTGGTGTAGCCGACGATTGCCACCGTGTGATAGCGGGACCGTCGCCGCGACTTGCGCTGGTTCAGCCGGGTGCGCCGCAGCCCGCGCAGGTCCTTCTCGAGTCGCGCGAGGCGCCGCTGGATCCGCCGGCGGTCCACCTCCAACTTCGTTTCGCCCGGTCCCCGGGTGCCGATGCCGCCGGCCTGCTGGGACAGCTGACGACCGCGGCCCCGCAGGCGGGGGAGCCGGTAGCGGAGCTGGGCCAGCTCCACCTGGGCTTTGCCCTCCAGCGTCGTGGCGTTCTGGGCGAAGATGTCGAGGATCACCGCCGTACGGTCCAGCGCGGTCCGCTTCAGAATCCTCTCCAGGTTGAACTGCTGCGCCGGCGACAGCTCGTCGTCGAACACGACCGTGTCGGCGTCGTGCTCCACCGAGGCATCCAAAATCTCGTCGGCCTTGCCCCGCCCCACGAACGTCGCCGGGTCGGGCGCATCTCGCCGCTGAACGATCCGCTCCACCGAATCGGCCCCCGCGGTGTCCACCAGCCGCTCCAGCTCGTCGAGATTGGCGTCGACCTCGTCAGCAGTCCGCTCGGCCAGCTGCACGCCCACCAGCACGATCTGCTCCCGGAACGCCCGGTCGATCAGCCCCGACTCAGCCCCCCCAAACTCCCCAAACGCCCCCCGATGGGTGTCGTCCCGGTCGGGCATTTCGCGGTTCGTCATGCCTGCAGGTGCCGGAGGATGGGATAGTCGATGTCTCCAACGTGGTCGGCCATCAAGTAGAGCAGAGGGTTGGACGAGAGCCGACCAGGCACCTCGCCTTCAATGCCGACTGCCTCGCCGTAGAACACTCGCGCCGTGCCGCCGGGCATGCGAATGAGCGCAGATGGACCCCCTAGATGGAATCGCGACTCAGCAGCATCTCGACCCGATTCATCCGACCACTCTGCTCGCCATTCTTCCTGTAGCTGCTCCCAGCCGGCATCGACTAGCCATTGCCGGTGCATGGCCAAATGAGTCGCTACAACAGCACCGGTACCGCAGGCGTTTGTAACGCCTGCGCCCCGCTCCCAAACCTGCATGTGGAGCACTGGTTCACCGTGCTTGGGCACATGGATAAATTCGACGTTGATTCCACCCGCAAAATGACGCTCGTACTCGCTGCCGTATCGGACTACTTCGGAGGGTGTGAGACCGCGTCCTGAGTCAATCACTAGATGGGGATTGCCGACATCTCCCGTGCCATAGTTGGTATCTCCGAAGTCTCTTCGGATCTTCTCTTCAAGATCTGCAGGCACATCAGGGCCCGGTACAACGAATGGCATTTCCACCATCGCATTCCAGCTCCTGTCATCCACATCACCAGCCAGCTCCTCGGCATCAACCTGATCGAGAACGTCAGCCAAGCGTCCAGGCCCATTGAGAACTGAGTGTTCTGCAGACTCCCTCATCCATCGCGGTCCGTGCGACCAGTCCCGAAGATTGTTGTTCCAAGTGACACGGCGATCGCCGGCTGAAGTCTTGATCGTCAGCTCTAGGCTCATCGCGCGGAGCTGACGACCTAGATCCCCCCTAGTCGTGCCGTCAGGCAATGCCGCGTAAGGCACTTGAGTTAGTGCTTCGGCTTGGAGGCGGCTTGATCTCCAAGGTTCTTGGGATCGTGCGATCGCGTGAGCAAGGCAGCCCATGCCATTGCCACTGACGCTTGCCTGGGATCCGTCAGAGTTATGGAGCACCATGCTCACCGTTGCGTGCCTTCTAGGTGACGCTTGTGGATCTGGAGAACCATCTTCCAGTGCTGAAATGCCTTCAGGCTTATCAATTGTGACGTCGGCTGCCACAATCAGGCCATCCGCGCCAATTCCTGTCTTGCGATTGCATGCAGCTTGAGCTAGATCGACCCAATCAATAGAGCGTGCCTTAAGTTCTTCTTTTTCGGCCTCAGACAGAATGGCAATAAGAAAGTCGTTTCCGAGTGCGTGATACTTCTCCAATCGCAGATGTATCGGCTGGATCTCGTCCAGTGAGGCAACAGATTGCGCCATGTGTCGCACCGTATCAGCGGAGAGAATCTGACCGAACGGGATTTTCGAGTCGGTGGCTAAGGACCGAGTGCCGTGATGGGAACCACGCACACGTCGTCGGTCCGCTCGTACGCATATCCCGTCGCGGTGATGACCACCAGCCGCTGAGGGGGACCGGTCGCTTCGGAGTCGATCCGGTCACGCAGTCTCTTGAGCGATGCCGCAGCGGCGTCGACAGCCGCTCGACCACCGAGCTTGACTTCTGCAGCAATCCAGTCGCCGCTGCGCTTGCGGATGATGGCGTCAACCTCGAGGCCGGTGTTGTCGCGGTAGTGACTGATGGTCGCCCGCAAGGGCTGGCTGTAGACGCGGAGGTCCCGGACGCACAGAGATTCGAACAGGAATCCGAGGGTCTCCAGATCGTCGAGCAGGCGCTCGCGGTCGGCGTCCAGCGCCGCTGCGGCGAGCGATGGGTCTGCGAGTTGGCGTTTGGGCGCGCCTCGTAACCGAGAGCGCGATCGCAGCTTCGGCGACCAGGCCGGCACATCCTCGGCGACGAAGAGGCGTTCGAGGACTGCCAAGTAGGCCGCGGCCGTTCTCGGGTCGACCGGGCGTCCGCCACCAGTGTCGGCTGCGAGCGTGCTGAGCGTGGCCTCGGTAGAGACGTTGCGCGCCAGCGAGGCGAGTGTCCGGGCGATCCCGGACGGATTGCGCCGCGGTCCTTCCACCGCTCCGAGTTCGGCGGTCGTCAGCTCATCCAGGTAGTCGATGATGAAGTCCTGGGCGTCGTCGCTGTCCATCTGCTGGCACAACGGCCATCCACCACGGCAGATTGCTTCCGCGACGTCACCGAGTTCCGCATCCGACATCGGCGCAGAGCACACCTCGCCGTCGAAGAGCCCTTGCAGCGACACTTCGCCGGTGGAGAAGCCCGACTCGAACAGCGACATCGGACGCATCCGCACCCTCGCCAAGCGACCGGCGCCCGAGTGCTGAGTGGCACCAAGGGGAGGATCGGCAGAGCCGGTGAGAATGAACTGTCCGGGTGACGACCGGCGATCGCATTCGCGTCGCACCATGTCCCAGATGTCGGGGGCCAATTGCCACTCGTCGACGAGCCGGGGGACAGCTCCTTCGAGCACGGAGAGCGAGCCGAGCGATGCCAGCGACACCGAGGCGATGCTGCGTTCGAGCAGCACCTCGCTGGCTGCGTGCCGTCGGGCCGTGGTCGTCTTGCCGCACGCCCGAACACCCTCTATGAGAACCGCCGGCGCAGACCGCAGACGACGCTCGAGCACGGTGTCCGCGACTCGTGGCGTGTAGTCGGCATTCGGCGGCAGTGTCGGCGACATCTCGGTTCCTGGTTCTGACGTATCGCTTCGACGCGGATCGGTTCCAGTGCGGACATCGACTCAGTGCGTGCGAAGTCCTCCCTGCAACCGGACGATGCGTGTGTTGCAAGCATGAGATAGTATCAGTTGCAATCTCAAAATGTACGTGTTGCAATGCATCGGATGCATATTTCGCAATTCGTCGCAGGGTGTCTGACTCTGCTCTTGGGAGTCGGCAACAGGTGCGATCGTCACGCTCGCAAATACCGTGGTGGAGTGGCGCGCCAACGTGACAAGTGGTCGAAGCGCATTTGGCGTCGGATCCGGTACGCGGCTGACGGGGCGTCGGACATCCTTCACTTCTGGTCGTAGCAGATCGCCCTCACGGCGATGCCGCCGCGCAAGCGGGAAATCGTCCCCTAGCCGAAGCGCTACTTGGTGGGTTCGCGCTGGCCGTAGTTGGTGAAGGTGTCG
>JAODVQ020500268.1:3793-22892 GCA_025400075.2 Phenganax stokvisi
AATAATAATAATAATAATATATGTACTTACATTTTATTGTTAGGTAATTCTACTCCAAAAACTCTATCTTTATCTAACTCTTATTCTGAGAGTAACTCTCCATTTATTCCTGTACCACGAAGACCTGAGTCAACACGTCAATTATCTGTCCTGATGTCACCTACTTCACCTCTCATTGGAGAGAACCTCAAGGTCTCCACTCTAGCTCTTGTCATATCTCTCTATATATAATATCTATTTCTTGATTATTAACAGGTTCTACTAGGAATGGTAGCATTTAATAATCTGCCGACTCAGCACAAACACCAGTTGATCAAGCTATTACCATTAGTTGACCAATCATTGACTAATACCCTACAACCCATCTCACTTAACAACTCCTTCTATGGCAGTGCTTGTCGTGAGTGGCAGGACCAGTTAGCTCTGGGTTTCCATGGCAACAGCAGTGGTCGTAGTAAAGTAGAGAAAAAGAACAAGGCAAATTGCACTTGGAAGGATTCATTCTTTGAATCTGAATGGGGTCAAAGGTCAGTAGTAATATTTTTGTTTAGACCAAGATGGTGGTTGTAATTCTACAGTGAAGAAAGGGGGGAAAATGATGAAATGTTTTATCCATGTGACCATGATCCTCCACTTTCTCGCTGTCTTGCATCTATCATTCAAGGATACCACTCTAGAACTACCTCACTATCTCCTCCACCTCCTCCTCCTCTTCCTCCTCGTCCTACTCTGCCTTGTTCCATACCTCGGAAGAAGAGTGTTCCAAAAGTAACTGAGAAAACTGAAGAAAAGAGTACAATTTTGTCTCGAACAAAGAGAGAGAATAAAAACAACTGTAAACTGTCTGTGGTTGTCAAGAAACAGTCTCAGAAGAATCATTTGGACAAAAGCAGAGCCAACAAATCAATGTTTCTGAGTTCACTCCCTCACAAAATGTCTTACACTTCTCTAATTGATGCCCTCTACAAAGCATCTCAACTTGCTCATAGGACAAAAGTCTCTCCTCCTACTCCTACTCTCCCTCTCCCTGATATGCATCATCACCATCACACACACTCTGTCTTTCATGATCATTTCTCTACTCTCAGACCTGACTCAGTACCGTCTGCCTTC
The DNA here is from genome assembly GCA_025400075.2 of Phenganax stokvisi. Lineage (NCBI taxonomy): Eukaryota > Metazoa > Cnidaria > Anthozoa > Malacalcyonacea > Clavulariidae > Phenganax > Phenganax stokvisi. Next base: position 4,907 of record JAODVQ020500268.1, read on the forward strand.
CTCTCTTCTCCTCTTGTCATATCACTCCCTCGCCATCTCTTTGACACTGTTCTCTCTCAACGATACATTCTCTCTGAACATAACTACACTCCTTTGACCTCTGACCTTCACCACAACTCTTCTCAAAATCTTTTTCGACCAGCTCACTCTCTCTCCTCCTGCTCTTCCCACAGACTCTCTCTCTGCTCTACATGTAACTCTCTATATCATCCTCAGTGTTCCCATGGCAACCTCTGTCCAACCTGCTCTAGAAATCGAAATAAGCCATTGTCATGACAACCGTTATGTGTAAATAGGATTGTCTGTATAATTATTGTGAAATAACTTACAACTCTATAGCCGCAGGCAGCGCATAGTGGTAATAGTACACACACACACACACACAACACTCAAACGAAAAGGGGATTTCTGAGCGGCGCGCGCTCCCCCCCAAGGGGACTGCATATCCCATTTCCCTTTGCTGGCCGGTCGACCGGGACCCCTTCTTTCTCTTCCTCTTCTTACTTCGTCTGATCAGATAAAGCGTTACTTTCTGAACAGAGTAGTAGCTACCTACGTACTAGCACAACTTTGAAGAAGAACTGATTGTTGGCGAGAAGTTGATCATCGTGGCGTCTTAGCTAGCTAGCTATGTATGGTGGAGGAGGAGACAGCGGAGCGGATGGCGAAGTAGCGGCCGCCTTTGCCAACACACCTCGACTGACGATGCCTCAGGTAAATCATCACACTGACTCCGAGATTGATTACCAATACTGATTACTGGCAGGTTCGAGCTGCTAGTACATCAACCACTCCTCATTACACAATAATAGATATGGTTAGTTAACGTGGAGCTAGAGGAAGAGGAGGTGAAATGTTGTTATTATTCAGGATCGTTCAGATGATGAAGAATCTGATCACGCTACAGATCAGTTTACATCATCAACAAGAGGTCGTGTCTCTCCTTCACCTTACACTGCTAATACTGAGAGAGCTAAACACTTTAATGTATGTTTAATCCCACATAATGATTATTACGACAGCATTACATCGTTGTTATTCAATAGATGTATGTCAGAGGAGTAATAGAACAGAGACTGGATGTGTTAGTACCAATATCTCATCAACCCAGAGAATTGGTCTCTGAAATTATTGCCGATGCCAGTTCCAAGTTCCCAGAATTCTCATCATGTGTTCGTAAGAGAATCAGAACTTTTCTCAAATCATATCGCCGTTCTCGAAAAGTGAGAGATCTCCACCCATCCTCATCTAATGGAATGGCTTCTCCTCGCAGTCAAGTCAGATCACTCTCTCAATAATAATTACTACTCCTATCGTTAATAATTATAGGAACCTTCCCCTGTTCCTACTCCTCCCCCTACTGTAACCATGGCAACTGGTCCAACATCAACAGAGCCGTCCCAGGTTAGTATAATTATACAGAGTCAGTTTTATATTATACTAGAGAATGATTGTCGTATATTATTATACAGCTAGAAGAGGCCACTCTGCCATCATCTCCACATTCACCATCTCCTCCTTTACCCACACTCCACATTGCTGATACTAAGAGGATTAAACTAGATACCATGGTAACCAACAATGACAAGCCACACCCCCTCTCTGCCTCCACCTCATCTTTGACAGGTTCAGAGGTGACAGCTGTCCGGCAACTTATTTCAGGTATATAGATCACATATGAATTAGTGGTTAATTAATTTAATTCCAATCTGTTGCCCAGGTTACAGAGAATCAGCAGGATTTCTATTGAGAGCAGCTGATCAGTTAGAGGCCATGCTAGCTAGCAAGGAGAGTTCTAATTAACACCCACCTCCTATTTCGAACCAAAAGTTGTGAATAGACTTTTTAATTCTGTGTGTATGTGAGGTATCGTGGACATAGTCCTATGATACCTCAGTGTGTAACACTATGTGAGTGTGTGTGTGTGATGTTTTCAAGATGACGTCATTTTATTATCGTTTCTTTGAGCGTGGTTTCATTTCTTCTTGTACTGGTCTCAGATAGATAGCATTCTTCTTCTGTGTTGAGTAATGCTCATGACCCTGCACAGAGAGAGAGATAGGTATGTGAGGAGGAGCTGAGATAGACTTACTTTAGACCAATCATAGCTCACTGAATAAGCAAAGATGTTGCCATTGAAATTGAAAGCACAGGAGGAAATTGGTTGTTCCATTGCTTCTGAAGTTTTTAACTTGGTTCTGGCATCTTTATCCCAAAAACTGAATTTTCCATCACTGCCAACAGTAGCTAATGTATTGTGAACAGGATGAAATGCAATGCAATTGACCTGAAGACAGAAGAGTTAAGAAGTTTGCAACAACAACTACCAACAAAACATACAGCATAGATATCTTGTGTTTGTCCGGCCGTAGTAACTGGTGAACGATGACACTTAAATGTAAAGTTATCCTTAGCCCTGCTCATCACAATTTATAATGACTTTATTCATAAAGTTAGAGACTTACGGATTAGGAGGATTAGCATAATGAATAGCAACTCTTCCCTCAATTGACCCAAGGGCAAATCCAGTTGGTAATCCTTGCTTCTCTTTAAATATACAGACACAGCGATGTTGATATTTGAGTGGACTGTCTATTTTCTAATTGACAACAATGACTACTACTACAGCAATTCCTGAGAGACTTACTCTATATTCAGAAGGACTGCCTTCAAGAGTATATATCATTAACCCTCTGCCTGCTGTCCCAACTACTGCCATGGGGTACATGACATCCATACAATACGCTCTCTCTGGCAACTTCAACTGACCAGCCAGACTTGGCTGTCTCACATCCCAGAACTAAACACATGATTTGATAATCAGATCTCATAATAGAAATGAAACACCTTTAGAGTCTTATCCCACGAGGCTGTTACAACACAGGAATAGTTAGGTGCCTGAATCCAAGCTACACTTTTAACTGGGGCACTGTGTTCGGCAACAGTAGTTGCTTGGTTTGTCTGCAGGTCCCACATTTTACATGTTTTATCACAGGAAGCTGTGAACACTTTTGTCCCATCCTACGTAATAATAAGATAGCAAGCGAGAAAAGATATCTGAATAGACTAACCACATGCCAGCAGCAGTCAAGAATTGGAGCTGCGTGACTCTGCTCTGCCTTAGCCTCACTCTGTCCACTATCCTGGACCTCCCAACATCGTACCTACATAATGCATCAGGTGCATAATTGAAACTAGCTTGATAAAACAGCTAAAGGCTGACATTGTTGTCCCAAGACGAGGCAATGAGGTAGTTGGCTATGGGAGAGAAGGCCAGCTTGCTGATGGAGTCATTGGGTGGCTGTGTTACTGCCATATCTTTGTTAGGATTCTGAGCAGCACTAGCTCCTGAGAACGCAGAGCTGCTAAACATCTTCGGCCACACACTCTCCGCCACCCTATAGACCACGCCTACTACATCACACGCATGCGCAATAATTATGATGTGATAAAAATAATGTGAAAGGTTGGACGGTTTTTTGTTGTAATTATTGACGTGAACGACAAATGCAAGCAACCACTGCATCGAACAGTAGTTTAGAATTTTTGGCTACAATATGAGCTGCAGCTAACATCTCTTTCCTGTAGGTCTCCTCTAGAAATGTATTGGCATTCTTTTGTGCATCTTTCATAGCTTTAATCAACTGTTGGAAATCTGAGCTCAGCACTTTCTGAGCCATATCCATCTATAAAACAATTAGTGTTAGTATAATAATATTATTGTGAAGTGATGAGAGACTTACTTCATGATGGAGATGTGTTGGTATCTGTTGTCTAATAACATCCACTGTCTGCAGTAGCTCTCTCATCGCCATGCCAACACCCTATAAAACACACAATCAAGAGGTAAGGGGTGTGGTCTAAAAGCAGTAATTTTACCTTAACTAGCTCCAAGTACTCATCAGGTGGTGAAATATATACTTTATTGCTCAATTCCATCACTGACTTCACCACATCAGTCACTTTACCCAAAACCTCATCTTCACCCATAACTTCCTTTACTACCACTTCCTCATCTTTCTCTTGTCCTTTTTCTTCCTCTTCACTTCTCCCTTCTTCTCCTCCTTCTCTACTGGACTCTGACCCAGTTACTGAGTTCCTTTCATTTCCATGAGAACTAACAAACTGGCCATCTCCTCTAAGACTCCGCCTACCATCCTCTGGAATGGAGTAGTATACTCCACCAGAAAGGGTGTGGTCTGGACCCTCATTACTCCGGAGTAAAATGGAAGGAGGAGGAATAGGAGCAGTAGAGACTGGATGACAAGGGCTCTCAGAACGTCTGGTCTCAATTTTACTAGTGTCACTATGAGTAATGGTAGTTACAGAGTAAGGGACAATAGGAGGAGGATTGGCACGGAGATGAACAGTCTCTGATGACAGTTCTGGTGATAATTTACGAGGTGGTTTAGGAGGTGGAGTTTCAGCCTCATTAGTGGGTGGAGTGGTGTTGTCGTGGTGATGAGGAGATGGAGACAACTCACGGAATCTGGTTGCTATTCTAGGAGGCAATGCTGGACTCTGAGAGAGAGAGAGAGAGAGAGAGAGAGAGAGAGAACATAATATCTTTATAATAATAAATAACATACATCATCAAGGTTTCCAGACAGTCTGTTACTGTTGTTTTCATCATCTGACAGTATTGAACTTCTCTTTACCTATAGTACACCACCACATAACACAATACTTAGAGAATGAAGTCCGAATACATTTTATTGTTGTATAAGAATTTTACTAATTAATGCACACCAGCCATGGAAGTATTGCTATATAGGACTAAGGCTAGCTAGAAACTATACTTACTGAGTTTTAAATAGAGATACTAGTTTTAGAACAATAAGAATACCTACATATATACCTGCATAAAGCCTTGAGAAGAATGAGGACGATAAGGTTTCTGAGGAGGCATGTCATGGATCAATGGTCTGTGAGTTGGTAGATTAGCAATTTCTTTTTCCTCCTCCAACACCTCAGCAACTGCTCTTTCTACTTGTCTAAAGTTTGGTCTCTTCTCTGGCTCATATGACCAACAGCAATTCATCAGTCCAAAGAGAGGAGGAGGTGTGTCCGCAGGCAAAGGCAATCTATCACCCATTTCTATTTTTGAAATGACTTCATCGTTTTTAATCCCCACAAATGGTTTGACTCCTCTCATCATAATCTCCCAACAGCACACTCCTAAACACACAGATTAACATTCACAATACCAATTACTATAACAATCTTACCAAACATCCATACATCACTAAGACCAGTAAATCTCCTGAAATTAATACTCTCAGGGGCCATCCATTTGATTGGTAACTTCCCTCTTGATGCTGTTGTCATAGCAACCAAATACACAGTGACTAAGAATAACAACAAACTGACCAACATAATAGTTTCCATCTTCTAATCCTCTGCTCAAACCAAAATCTGCCAACTTGACAACTTCTGGTGTTGTCACTAGTACATTTCTGAAACCACACCCACAATATCATTAGATAATTACACCAGGGATTCCCTCATTACCTGGCAGCAATATCTCTATGAACATAGCTCTTTGCCTCTAAATGAACCATGGCTGATGACAGCTGGTGGATATACTGCAAGAGAGTTAATCTTGGTATTCTCGATCCTTCACTTAGCAGATAGCGACGGAGCTAAAAAGGTCAGAGGTCAATTTGGGAACCATGAAACAGTCATATGACTACATACCTGTCCAAGAGGAGCTAGTTCCATGACAATATAGGTTTGTTTTTCATGAGTAACAACACCAAATAACCTGATGATATGAGGATGTTCAAACTTTTTCATCACAGCTAGAGAGAGAGAGAGAGAGAGAGAGAGTGCCAACAAAGTCCTATTATACAGTCAACACCATCTCCAAATAAGGAACACTAACTGACCACTTTCTACTTCTCACCTGCCTCTTCCAGAAATTTCACTCTGTCTTCATGGGAGGCATCTGGTTTACAGGTCTTGATAGCCACCGCCACTTCGTCTCTTGTCTGACAGACAGAGAGAGATATTAATTTGGTGTTTACAGCAGCCAATTATTAACACTCAATGCCTCATAGACTACTAGTGGATCATGACAAATTCCTGTGTTCAGCCAATGTTTGTGTCCACCTAACTATGTCACTACACAAACAAACTCTGGACCCAAAGCCACACCCACTCACATCAGGATAGAGAATTCCTTTGTGTACATCACCAAATTGTCCTTCTCCAATCCTCTCCTCTAGGACCACTTCTCTTGGTTGAATAGGTCTACCCAGCATTTGTCTGTCTGGCTCCCGCACCTCAGCATAGTCATCTGCTAAGAGAGATATTGATATCAGATATGATGGAGGAAGAAGGCTCAGGTGTACTGTGCCAATATGAGGCAATGCACCATTCATTTGTCCAGCTTCTCCCTCTATAGTACTTTCCATAGGAATAGAGGCCAAGTTGTTTGAACCAAAGGCTACAAGACATGACTACAAATGGCCATTCACTGCTCACATACAAATACACACCCAGCAACAAACAATCTTTGGCTGCCACACACTACCAACTTCCCAATACTGCCAATAATGGTATTACGCGGCGTGCGCAGTGGAGCGCGCGAGTTTCAATTGCGTACTACTAATTCTTTGCGGCGCCTTTTACGGAACGAAACTGCGAGAGAGAGGGTTTCCCAAACCTGCGGTCTCTTCCAGCATATCTCTCAATCTTCTCCAATCTACCTCTCCCCCTCTCCTTCCTTTCAACTCTCCCGCCGCAGCGTGAAATCGCTCTCCACTGCCGCAAGAGCTCCCTCTTCTTCTTCCTCTTTCTCTGAGGTCTAGTACTAGCTGTTTATTACTGCTGCCTTCTCCTCGCTGGCTAGAACTAGTTCTAGCTGCAGGAAGATGGATCAGTCTGTCGTATGTCGTGTATCTATCAGCACTACCGCTATCGTCATCTTCCAAATTACTGTCAGCACGGTCATACGTATGATATCGAACGTCGGTTTGAACATCGTCCTCCATTTCTTTCAGAAAGGCGTCGATTGTGCCATCTTCTACTTCATCCAAACTTTTCCGACTAGTTTTAACAGTTTTAGCCACGAACGAGCCAGAGAGCCTTCTGCCAACCAGTTTGCCATTGCCGTCTACCAGCACTGATCTAATGTTTTTCCTCCGCTCGCCTGCCGCAGCCGCCGCCAGTACGCTGTAGTCATCTGAGTAGCTAGATAGTGATACTCCTACTGTTTTAGGAGTTATAACTTCTCCCCATCGATAGTCGCCATTATTGTTATCCTCTCCAGGTAAGAAGACGAAGCTATCAGCTTTCAGTACTGCCTTTCTTCCTGTTCGGCGCGGTCTTACTCCAGCCGCTACTGCTGTCGACTTCTCGTTACTAGGATCAACAACAACTGATGGATCTTTTGAAGATCGACGACTCAGAAAACTAAACACCGAGTCGACAAACTTTGACATCAGAATAATTATCTAAGCAAAGCTGACCGCTGTCTCTGCCGTCGTTTTCGTAAACATTTGCGACGTTTGCGGTAAGTGAAATACGAGAGCCCGCCGCAATAGTAACAGCGGAACGTGTACCCCGGAAATTAAAACTAATAGCGGAAATGAGTGTGTAGAAATTAAAATCGCTGTGTTGGTATACCAATATTATTGGAAATATTCAGATCAGTGAGATGTTACTAGCCACCAAAGACTATTACAATAACAGAAATGTTTGAGACTCAAATTTGATATTAAATTCCACACATTCTTGTTATTTTGAGCTTATTACCACTAGACCACTCCCACTCTTTGACCTTTGACCTCCCTGTTTACCTGATATTGTGCTGGTTGCCATGGAGATCCCATATGGTTCAATATCAGCAGTACTGTAATGGCCAGACCTGTGGGGAGGAGGTGGAGGAGGAGGTGGTGGTGGTGATAGTAGAGGAGGTGATAGAGAGGTCTTACATTCTAGGATCAGAATATCTTCTTCTTCCAACTGCAGAAATAGACAATAATAATGAGTAGGGGTAACCTCACAGTGGGGGAGGATGAGAAAGTGTATAGAGATTTGATGGAGTGTATTCAACTGAGAGAGATATAATAACAACTCACTGCCTGACATCCTAGAATGAGGGTTTGTAGTATACACCATACAGTAGGCATCAATTAGAGTAGCAAGATGAACTGCAGTTGTCAATGTTGCTGTTCTTATTACCACTGGCTACAACAATTAAGAAACAATGAATAGGAGTCCCTCTTCTGTGAGTCTTACCAGTCCAGAAGTAGTAATATCCATAGTAACTCTCCCTCTGGTCATTAGCTCCATTTCATAACTGATATCATATATATCAGAGAATGCAGCAAGAAACCGTCTCTCTCCTCCGGGTACAGTACTCCACTCCACATTACAATTAGCTCCAACATATATCACATCTGTCAGCGTAGACATCTGATCATCCTGGTGAGTGGGTGTGGCTAGAACTAATTAAATGGGTGTGGCAATAACATACTCCAAGAGCACAACTAAGAAATGTCTCCTCATCAATTGCATGGAATTTGGACAGCAAAGAAAAAAATTGAAAAACGCATGCTTCATTGGTCAGACTCGCATAATTCTGAAAGGCCTAAAGGAATGGATTATGTAATGATTACATCATAGGAAAAAGAATATCTCATACACTACCTGAAGGACCATTGTTCTAAGATTCTTTCTCTTCACTGATGATATCAGAGTAGGTTTGAAAAACTTCTCTAATCCAATGTCCTTCCTATTGTTGCCATGGAAACATCACTGGCAGACAATAAACACTTACTCTAGCATGTCAAAATTTTCTTTTTTCTTGAGAGCAATTTGAGGCATATCTTTAAAGAAGCGTCGCAATTCAAGACAGCCTAGTTTGACAGCAGTTTCATTGTTAACTTCAATATCACCATCACACAGATATCTGTGCAATACCTATATATAACAGTACATTCCATTATTAATATAATTATTAATTAATTGATAAAATACCTGGTCATAGTAATATTGAAATGTTACAGGATCCTGAGTCAGCAAATGTTGGGGAGTTCTCGGTAACACTCTCATTCTCAGCAAAAATCTACAGAAACTAAACTAGTCACATGACAATCACATGATCACTTACCGCCACTCTTCAAGAGGATGTCTAGATATGTGTGTTTGAAGTTGTTCATTGATAGAGAAGCCTGGTTGAAGCCAGTAACTCTCACCACCATTACAATGAGACAATAAGATGGAGAACAATTGTGGAGCTAGGTCCATGTTGACTCTCAGTCTTAATAATACATTCCTCACTACATCCTATTATACAACAAAATCATTTACTTAACTAATACATATCTACTTATATGGAGAAATACTATTGCTGTCAGTTACACTTGGCATGAACCCATTCTTCCTCCTCCTCCTCCTCCTCCTCCTCACAACACAACTAACAAAATCTATAACTCTATAACGAACGTTACTAAACTCTAACACTAAGGTGTATGAGAAGATGTAACACTGGCTAGCTAACGACATACCGTCACGTCCATCCGGTCGTCTAAACGTACAGTTCTCGACTCTCCGTTCACCAAGAAAACCTTTATCACACTCCGTCTCTCACTCATCTTCTCTACCCAACTCAATACTCCCGATTACTACCACTCTGATCTGATTTCCTGGGAAGGGAAATTAGCCTTCTTTTCTAGCCCAAACAAAACTTAGCTATCTCACGGGGTCAAAGGTTATCTCTAATTTAACGAAAGTAAATTTAAAATTGTTCGTCCAACAACTTTTTTTTGTTAGAGAGGAGTGTGGTCCGTAGATATGGTGAGCATTACACCAGATATTGAAAAGCTCATTCGAGAGAACTGTGCATGGCAAAAACTACCGTCATCTGCAAAGGCAGTAAGTAGAGGAATTGAAGTAATAGGAGAAGATTGTCTTTTCTTGTGAAACCAGGCAATGGGTAATGCCCCTGGTCTGTATGATAAGGCAGTGTTGGAGGTGAGTATTAGGAATCAGATCAAATGGAGAAACAACCTTGGTTAGTTATCACATGTTATACTTCCACTAAAGCTGACGGCTCTGCTCTTACTCAGTGAGGTTTATACAAAGAGATGAAAGAAAATATTACGAATCTCTTCTAAACTACAGCAGAGAGCATTTTGTTGTAAGCCACAAACAGAATTAATGGTATAATTCTGTGAGAAAAAATAAAAATTGAAGCGCCCGATGTGGGGCTCGAACCCACGACCCTGGGATTAAGAGTCCCATGCTCTACCGACTGAGCTAACCGGGCTGGACAATTTTAAGATGGCTAATTACAAGTATTAATTCTTTACTGCAGCTCTATCCCTATCATATGCAAGATGTGATGGTACAAGGTCTCCGTGTTACCCCGTTTTCCTATTACTGTTCAATGATGTATGATATGATACAGAGTGAGAAGAGTTACGATTCTCTCCCCAACTTCACCGCTGCAGACTGTAAATTAACATCTGATTAATAATGATATCATTGTATATTAATCAGGTCTTAGACTGCTCGGTATTGGTAGAAACCAGTATATTGATCTAATGAACCAGTACCGCTCTAGAGTAAGTCCAGCCACTCTTCTACTCTCATTCCCTCTCCTTTTTCTTTTATAGAAATTCTTTCGCCGTCGAAACATTAAAGAGTTGTTGCCAGGACAACCAGTAAAGAATGTGCAAATTCATCCCTGGTGGTTGATTCATGTCGGTTACATCACAGAAGATGATATTCGAGTAAACCACACCCACTTATAGTTAATTAATTACTTATCTTGTAGGCCAGTAAACCAGAGGAGCATGTGTTGATTGATAAACTAATTGATGATGGATCACAAACTGCTGGTTCTATAGACCATGATCTCATTCTCCGTCAGTCACATGACTATCACATGATCCATTTAAATAATGTCATCTCTACAGGTCTCTATAACAAGGGACTCATCTATCTCATAATACCAATAGCTGATGAGGACACTATTGTCGTACCTCCTCTTCAGGTTAGTGAGTCAGTAGTAGTCAGTTCAGAAACCACACCCACTGCCACACCTCCAGGGATTTGTAATGAACAGAGTACAAGGAGATTATTTTGAAACACTGCTATACAAAATATTTGTCAGTATTGATGAGTATACTGATATGAAGGAACTTTCTTCTGTTCTTCAAATTGATCTAGAACAAGTCAAGGTTTGTAGTCAATCTTATTTCCTATGATGTAATGATGACATCACATTCTATATTTAGAATGCTGTTTCTCTCTTTATTCGCCTGGGTTTTGCTCATAAAAAGACCACACCCACTGATAGTCAACATCCATCCTGGAATAAACAACCATCTCCTCCGATAGCCACACCCACTGCCACGCCACTTACATTGGAGCCTGGTAATAGTGACAATGAACAGACTGCTACAGTTGGTCATCGATCTCCTAGTCCTACTCATGGTATATCACATTACATCATCATTACATCATCATTATTTCTCTTTAGATACTGCAATAACTCCTACTAGTAGCAGTGTATTTCAGAAGAGAATTGCTTTTCTATTTGATGCCACCCTCACTGCCTTTCTAATGATGGGAAACCTTTCGCCTGTGAGTCACTAGACCACACCCACTATGACCTTTACCCTCTGATATCTCAGGGATTAAAGAATCATGCAGTGACAATGTTTGAAGTTGGTAAATTGACAGATGAGAGTTTAGACTCTTTCCTTGTGGAGCTTGGAAAAGTGAGTCACAATATCAATGACATCACTATTACATCATTGATATTAGGTAATGGAACAAGCTGAAGGAGAGGCTAGAAGATATTTTGAACATGCTATAACATTGCGTAATACAGTCAAATTTCTTCGTTATAATCCAGAACTGGTACCTGGTAGTAGTAGTGGAGGACGTGGTATGGGTTTAGATATGTTAAGATGTGAGAGTATGACATCTCTTGATCCTGCTACTCTTGCTAGAGTCCTTCGAAAGAATTACTAGTAAGACCGCCCTTTCTGGTGATGTAATAATGACATCATTATATGATAGTGTATTAGTATCAATGGCACCATTGAGCCAAGAGGTACAAAGTATTAGTAGTTGTGTACCACCACATGTTGGGCCTGCTGTCTCTGAGGTTACTAGCATTTGGTTCAAACTGTGGCTCTATTCCAAACTGGGTAGTGGTCCTCATTCCATTCTACTATCCAGAGGAACAAGGCTGAGAAAACTACCTGCTGTTTTAAAGGTAACGATGTAATTGTGATGTAATACAGTAATAGTTGTTGTTGTCAGGGATATCATCGAGTGTTAGTTACAAGCTGGGGACATGATCCAACATCAGTTTATGTATCAAATCTACTTCTGACAGTTAATGATGCTCTCACTCATTCTGCTGTTCTTATTCAGGTACTATACTTTCTATTCTTATTACTCATATAGCACAGTTATTTTATTATATCAGGCCACAGGTTGGAAGGAAGATGGTCGTGTTGAACATGTTCCATTTCCATTCGACAGAGATGAGGATGTTCCTATACCAGATGATGATTTATTGAACCATCCCTGTCTTCTCAAATTAGAACAAGAAATTAACTTGGCTCATACTTGTGGCTATGTCTCAATGCTCAGAACAGGTACGTCTTTATTATTAGTAGGGTCTTACTCATCATATTGAGCCCCCCATGAAGGAGCACCAGTTCATCATGATAGAGGATCAGAGAAGGAGAAGGAGAAGAAGAAAAATTCATCAGGAAATGAACAACAAAAAGCTGAGATTTCAGAGTTTCTGGATAATCTTAGAGAATTAGGAATTGGAGATCCACAATCACCAACCACTATCATCTCTCCTACTCCTCCTACTCCACCACCTAGTGATAATAAACAAGATGCTAGTACAATATCTGAAGTACAGAGGAAATTATCTGAGGAATGGCTACCTCTGGAGCTCAGTTTTGGAGTTCCTCTGTTTGGAGAGCAAGCTAACAGAGCTGTTTGTGATAAGGTGATATTGATTGTAGAAATATTCATCATTCTTCCTCTAACAATAGATCGTGGAGAAAGGACTGTTTACAACTGATAGTCTTCATCAGCAGACACAGGCAAACCGACTGCTAGCACTTGATTTACTTAATTTCATTTCTCTTCACACAGTATGTAACTACTATCTTTTAATGCCTCAACTAATTAACATTATTATTACAGGATGCTCCTCTTTCTAATGACCCCACCCACTTCCTAGAAGAAAGAAACTGCTCTGTTGTTGCCATGCCAACTAAAAACCTTATATTTTGCAATGGAGTGTTACAAACTTTCACTGTATAGAGATATCTGTTTTTGGACATGCGCAAACAAACTGCTGCGCATGCGTGTAAGCGTTGTCACGGTAACGGACCGGTCTCACGTGATACTTGAAAGTTCTTTTTCTTCTCTTTGGGAGACTGCACATCTCTAGTTCGTTCTTCCTGTTCCTGTCTACGTGTTATTAGTTTATTATTCTGATTAACTCATCAGATTAAAGCTAAAATGGCTCCCCAGTTACGCGGTCTCCTGAGAAGACGACTGGTTAGGGAGATTCTTATTGGAGTTGGTCTCGGGGTCGTATCTGGAGCTACCTTCTGGTATTCCGTGGTCCTTCCTCGGAGAAGAGTTTATGAAGAGTTCTACAGAAATTATGATGCTCAAGCTGTTGCAGAAAGCATCCCTGCTAGCTTTGAGGAAGGTGTGCGCTAATTAGAATATCTGTACACTATTCCAAAAACTTGTTTTCACAGAATCGTAGGAACAGCGAGTGTGTTTAAAGGCGTCGGATACTTCACTCTCTACATCTCACATTATAGTATTACTTATTTTGTTGACATTGTTATGTTGTGCATCAATTAGAACATGTTCAATCTTGAATAGACTTCTTAAACTCAGCAACCTGTGACAGTACGTATTCTAGAATATGTTTAGCTGTTTTTTGGTCTTTTGGTAACCGTGACGACACTCCCATAATATCTCCACATTGTCTTACGTAATACTCAAGATCTTTGTCTGAACCTGTTGCCATGGGAGATAATTGGAATGTAATGATTAAAGAAATATCTTACATTTGTTAGTGATTTGAGCGACACGTGTTTTCTCAGAAGAGAACTCCTCATCAAGATCAAAAAGATCAAGAGAAGGAGGAGGAGGTTCATGGAGAGAGGGAAGGAATAAAGCTGGCTGGAGAGGAGGCAGAGGTGTCTCAAATGTCGGTTGGATTAGTGTCAAGGTCTCATGTTTCAGTCCCAGATCAGTGTATGCTCTGTGAACAGAGAGAAGATGATGAAACATTAACTGATATTCATGAACTAGTATTAAAAGCTACAAACTGGAGGGAGTCTGGGAGAGTAGACATATCCATTCTAAACAGAGAATGGTCAATCAGTGATGAATGATCTTGAGGTATCTATTAATAATACAATAGTTATTAGCTGGATTGCAGGTTATCATGAACCTCTTCTGATTCTTGCAAACAGTTCTGAACACCTTCAGCAGACAATCCTGTCTCAGGCAAGAACTGATAGTCTGATATCTGTTTCCATGACAACAAATATTGTAGTTTTACCAATAAACAAATTACAAACTTCAGGGTCTTCAGCATCGATAGCGTTTAGAGTGATGTCATCTGATATCATCAATTGCCATAAAACTTCCTGCAATCTTCCATTCTCTTCTTTATCTAGATATTGATCTGAAAACATGTGAGCGGAGCCAGTCACCAGCAATCTGCCACGCCCATTCTGCAATGATCACATTATGATAATTATTCCACAATTATTTTATTATGGATGGACCTTGCTGGAGCAGAAGGCCGCCACAGGTCTAGATAGAGGGTAGCTGGTTGAACCAGATGATAAAAGAGAGATAGCTGGCTTTTGAACAGTTAATGTTCCTCCAAATGGGTATACAAATGACAAAGAACTATACTTAGAAATAATAAATATATCAACATTGTAGTTGCTGGTACCTGTGTGTGTTGGTTGCCATGGTATCACTGAATGTTTGTTTATTGACAGCTTTAGCTAGTTCTCTATTTAGGACTCCATTAGCTACAAGAACCTCTTTTGGATGGTGGAATTTGTAATATGCCATTCTGGTCACTGAATCTAGATATAACATAGATAGATAATATGGTGAGGGAGAGAAGAGTTTGTGTGTAGCAAAGATCATTACCACTGTTAAGAGCTATGCCAAATTCCTCCAGTAGGAAATTAACATTTGTTCCAAGTTTTCCTTCTCCTCCTTCCCCTAACATCATCACAACTCTTCCTCCCTCTTCAAGATATCTCCGCACTGCTGAAAACTGAGAACAAGTTTATTCTAGTGTTTCATAGAAATTGCTATATATAAGTACCTCAGTTACTGAGAACTTGTCTCGCGGACAACCAAATACAATCATTCTTGCTCCAGATATTTTCTCAAAAATAACTTCATCTCTGATTTCGCCAACTGACCAATGAGCTCGCAGTCGTGCCTGCAATGACCAACAGTCAACAAACAAGCATACAATGCGTGGTGGGTGGAGGGCATATACCATACCTGGAGACTTCTAAATCCAGAACTGGAAGAGAACAGCTCCTTCTTGGCCTCAGAAAATAGAATTATTTGAGATCCATTCATCATCTGCTGAGAGAGAACTATCATACCACTCTCTTTGTTTATTAACATACCGTTGCTATTGACGACGGCTTCTGGTCCGGCATCCTTCTGACCTGCATCATAAACAGTTCATCAGTAGCTGCACACGCAGAGAGATACTGCTGTAGTAGAGTACAGTGCTAGATCGTGTCAATAATTAGCAGCAGACCTTTATTTGCAGAACAGTCACCCGCACCGCCAGTCGATCAATATTACCTGCCTCTCGTATTAATCTATGCAGCGCCTCCAGGAGGCGGGGCTAGTACTAACCCTCGATCGTTGCGATAACTGTACATCAGCTGAGAATTGCACGATTAAAGTCTGTGATCATAACTGAAAAGAAATAGATTTTCTCTCTGATTTATGAAACTTTAGAAAAGAATTGATATGATAGAAGAGAAAGCGGAGGTAGCAATAAAAGTAGTTGTGGTTGGAAACGGAACAGTAGGCAAGAGTAGTCTCATTCAGAGATTCTGCAGAGGAGAATTCACATCTGAGTACAAGAAGACTATCGGAGTTGATTTCCTAGAGAGAGAGCTGCAGTGAGACGGTAGTAGCTAGGCCTCGATGAAGAAGATTATAAGATTATTGTATTTTAGCTACGTATAGCTAGCTATAGCTAAGGACCTCACAAGAAGGCATGATAGTAGACTAGCAGACATTAGGTCTATAACTGACATACCTCACAACGTGATTGCAATGTTTACTAAGTCTCTCACTCCAGTAATTTCCCTGTCTCACATTATTGAAATTCTTTCTATCTGAGTTACTGCATAGTCAAATTTAATATTATTTCTAGAGTAAAGGGAGGAAGAGAGTGTAGACTGATGGTATGGGACACTGCTGGACAGGAAGAATTCCAGGCCATTACTAGAGCATATTACAGAGGTAATTATTAATAACATGATTAACTCTCTAATGTTGAGTGTTGTTTAGGAGCCCAGGTCTGCATCATTGTATTCTCAACTGTTGATAGAGACTCTTTCATATCTATTGCGAAATGGAAAAATAAGGTATTTCCTCAATGTGATTCCACTAGTAATATCTCCGTGGAGCAGGTTGATGCAGAGGTAGATGGAGTGATAATGTGTGTTGTACAGAATAAGATTGATCTTATTGATGAAGCCTGCATGACATCGTCAGTCTTATCTTTTCTCTATGTCTTTGTTCTACATTACAATCTGTAGGGAGGAGGTGGACACAGTAGTGAAGGAGTTAAAATTAAAATTATTCAGAACCTCAGTAAAAGAAAATTTCAATGTTGATACAGGTATAACTTACTACTCCATCAGCAGCATTCGTTATGATATCTGTATAATATCTCTTTAACTATTAGTATTCCAATACTTAGCAGTAAAGTACTTAGAGAAAGTTCAGAAAGACAAACCATCCAATCAATCAACTGTTACAACAGGTAATTTGTTGTGGACTGAAATTAATAAATTATTATTAATATTAGAATCTGTTAACCATTGTAATGGGCATCCCAGTTTCCAAATAAGGAAGAGCAGTCCACATGAAAAGAAGAAAGGGAAGACTTGCTCTACAACTTAACAACTGTCATTGTTCTATTGTTGTTATTGTGTTTCACTGTCAAATTGTTAAAATAAAAAACTTCAGTTTTACCATCGAATATAGAACTCAAATGCCATAGTAGTATAATAATGTAAAAGGGAAAAATGAAAAAGCAAGG
Source organism: Phenganax stokvisi (assembly GCA_025400075.2). Lineage (NCBI taxonomy): Eukaryota > Metazoa > Cnidaria > Anthozoa > Malacalcyonacea > Clavulariidae > Phenganax > Phenganax stokvisi. Next base: position 22,254 of record JAODVQ020500268.1, read on the forward strand.
TTCGTTCGGGGTTCGAACCCGAGACCTTCTGCGTGTAAAGCAGATGTGATAACCGCTACACCAACGAACCTCCGCGGAGGGGCTGGGGTCAAATAGTCCTTTTTATTCAGAATACGAACAAATTTTGTTGAAAGGCTGTAAATTTTGAGCCTTGAAATAAATTTTTGTTGGACAAGTGCGTGGGGAGAAGATGCGGGACGTCGGCTGCTTTACGCGAGGGAGAGAGAGCTGCCGTTAGAGCAGTCTTCACTCTAGCTATAGTAAGGATAGAAAGAATATTGTGAGGAAGAAGTGACGGAGATAGCTGTGAACATGGACCAACTAGAACGGCGATTCGAGTCACTCGAGAAAGATATTGTCAACCCTAAATCAGTCTTGCATGTCGACGGACTTCTGGTTGGTTATATTAGCTAACATGAACAGTATATCTCTGTTCTCTGTGAGCAATGAGTTCTCTGTGCAAGTAAAACAGTTGCCTGGTTACAGGGGTGGGCTGTAGTTGTTCAGTGAAAGGTGTATAGCTATCACATTCTAGAATAGAATTATGAGGCTGTGAGTAGTATTTCTAGATAAAGAATTTGAGGATCTCCTGGGAGAGATGACCAGTAGGTGTGGTTATTATTTTTGGGAACATTTCCT
>JAODVQ020500370.1:9527-27305 GCA_025400075.2 Phenganax stokvisi
GGCTTGAAGGACAAAAAATATTGGAAGATCAATTTTTCCACTAGATATAGTGTTATTATTATGCAGGAACTGCTTCTCTATTCTGCCTCTGTTTAACTTGTTCTAATATTGGAAGAAAACAGAAATGTGTACGTATGCTGTAAACCAGCTCATTTTGCATTCACAATACCTGAAGGCTCTTGGGTAGGTACTTCAGGTAGATCTTCATCAGTGATGGTGTCGACTGGTTGATTAGGTACGCTAGGCAACTGAGCCTACACACACAATTGAATAGTAGGTACGTGGTCATTGTTGTCTCTAGAAGAGAGGGTAAGATGAATCACTCACTGAAAGTATGTCCTCCAGCTCGGCTGCAATGGCGTCTTCATCTTCTGCTGTGAGATTTTGACCCAGCAATTCATCAATTTCCTATATTAAAGGAGAATACACAGCTAGACTTGAAGCTCCAATTTCATGAATGTGATTGGATAATTATCATCAAATCATATTAGAGGAGTTATTTGTGGTTCTATTAGTGTTTTACTTACTCTCTGATATTCCACAGCCTCCTGTGTTTCATCCATTATCCTCTCCACATCTTCCAGTGACATAATCTGTTATGAGAGAAAACCTTAGCCTTTGCAAAAATTAGCACGAATAGCTATATATGCTACCGAGAGTGGTATATGTCTATAGTGACCACCTCTTGAGATGTGGAAATACTGCTACTAAAGAGGTGGTCTTTTAAATAAGTTAACAAAAAATGGCACAAAACACTATAAATTTGGTATATTTTATAGAGTGGAGGTCTTATTATGGGGTGGTCTATATAGATATATTTTTACTGTACTGTATGCATACCTTATGGAGTTGGTTAAGAGCTTCGTTGCCTTGTTTCAGTCCCTCCACTACCTTCACCTCAATCTGAGTAAATTCTATATTGTCCACCATCTGTTGCAGGTTCTCTAGCTGTGTGTCCGTGTTATTCAGTAGCCCCTCCAAATATCGCTTCTTCTTCAGCAAAAGTTTTGCCTTTCTGCGAAAAAACAATAGCGCTAAATACTCTCATGAGTATAAATACTTATGCGGTTTTGATGATTTAGGAAATCACAGTGATCTTTAAATAATCAGTTTAAGTACAGTGATAATCATTTAAAGTCATAGTGTGATGAATTAAATTATGCAAGGCCAGACCGACTTGCATACATAGCATAATTTTAATTCCATACAAAATATTTATAATACAACGGAGAATAGTGGAACACAGCCCTTTAATAGGCCTGTATATAGTAATATCTGCTATCCATAAATAATACAGTGGAACCTGAGCTAGTAGTCATTTCAGTAATGGGGTCACCTCCGTATTCTGGTCACAAACTGAAGTCCCAACAGCTAGCTGTACAATATCTAATGCAGCCACTTGTCTGGCCTGAGGGTGACCGGATTAGACAGGCTTCACCGTTGTAGTTATCATTGAGAAGAGCTACACAGCCAAGAAGCCTTCCTAGTTATGGACCATCTTTCTCTATAGGACTAGGCCCGCCATGTGTCTTATACTCCGATATTTCACTGGCTAACTCTTACTCTTTCTTCCCATCTCTTAGTAGCTGTTTCGCTAGTTCCCTCTCTTTGTCAAGCTGGCCTGTAATCTACCATCAACAGAAAGAAGAGGTAGATATAAAAGATATTTTATAAGCAAGTGAATATAGTATACCCTTTTCTGGTACTGCTGCAGTTTATCCCTGCTTTTCTTCAAGTTCTATATACAGAATATTAAAGACGTGGTTTACTTAGAATACGAGAAGTTTTGACGTACCAATACTGCCCTGTCTTGGTCAGTTACTCTACTAGGTCCTGACTGCTGTTGCGGTGTGTCGTCTCTCCTCCTCCCGCCTCGTAGAGCTGCTAATAAACCACCCATTCCCCTCTGCTTCTCTCTCCAACCGTTGACCACGCCTTTGTTTACGTAGGCGCACGGCGCGCTTATAGTTTAACGCAGCGCGCGGATTTGGCGCGAACTTTGAATGTTGAAGAAACTACTATTGTAGAGATGGCGGATTCTGAGGCAGACAGCGATGCTACTGTGGGTCATGACGCGGGTTCAGAGGTGGAGGAAACCGGAGGAGAGAAATCTCCATCTTTTCTGAGCTCACAGTACAGAGGCAGTCACTATTGTAGGTAGAGCTATGTACCCCTACCATTTCCTACAGAACAATTGCTGCCTATGGGACTACGAATGGAGAAAATGAAGTTGAGAGTAGTCAGCCTATGTCTCCTGAGCTCCCTCTTACAACTGGTACAGACACTTATTGCTTTAACACACACATTTATGACTCGGGCTTATAGGGACAAACAGTAAAACTATTGTTTTGAATGAAGCAGCTGAAGGAGGAGGTCCAGGAGGAGGAGAAGGAGGAGGAAGTGAATGCATAATGTCCAGTGGAGGGGGAGCAGGACAGATGCTGGTCGAATGTAGCGAAGAGGAAACATCTGCTGCAACTGGCATAGAGTTGGATGAAGTGGTCCAAATACAGGGAGAACTAACTCAATCTCTTCACCACACTAATAGTAAGAATGATGCCTTGAAAGTTTCACTCCCTGTATATACTGTGAACACAGGTTTTAGTTTGGGAGAAGTGAAGATGAAGGTAGAAAAAATAGAGCAATCGCTGCGAAGGATTAGTGCAGCAAATAAGGCAGAGAGGAAGAGATTGGCCTCAGCTCACTCTTCTTTCTCCCAAGAACGGAGCCAGTTCTCACAGACGGGAGGAGGAGGAGAGAGTAGCGAGAGGTTGCGCAGAGAGTTGACAAGTTTGGCTGCCCGACAAAAGACCCTCCTCCATTGTTTCAAGACACAGAAAGAATTGTCAGAGAAGCTGGACATGGTGGTGAGGAGAGTGGGTGCAGTAGGGACCATAGAGCCAAAGAGAAGAAGATCATCTGCTGCTATTCCTAACCTTCTTCAACATTTGACAGTTCAATCTCCTGTTAGTGTGGGATCTTCTGTAAGCAGAGATAAACAGTTGCCAGTACAAAAACAAAATACAGTGAACCAATCACTACCACTACAGACCCAAATGAACCAATCCATGCCACTCCAGACCACAGTGAACCAACCCATGCTACTCCAGACCACAGTGAACCAATCCATGCCACTCCAGACCACACTGAATCAATCCATGCAACCCCAGACTGCAATGAACCAATCCATTATACCACTCCAGACCACAGTGAACCAATCCATGCCACCCACAACCACAGTAAACCAATCCATCATACCACTGATGAACCAATCGATACCATCCCAGACAACAGGAAACCAATCCACACAACTACAGATCACAAGGAACCAACCAACACCACTAAAGAATACAGGAACCAAGTATAAACTGCACAACACTAATGTGATTGCTTCAAAATTACCAACTGTAAACCTGAATCATCCGGCACAGTCTGCTGGATCAGCCACACAGACTCTGGCAGTTCCTGTAGCTCTACAGACCCTTGTTCTACATGGCTATTTACAATCAGGCACTCACTGTCTCTCCAGCACACTAATGGTGAGTCATATCACTATATGTAGTTCCATCTACTGTGACCTGAGCTATAGTGGGCTAATGTACTACAGAGCAGCAACCATCTACAACTGGAGAATAAACACTAATACTATGAGCATTTTGCCATTTTGGGGTCCCTAAAATCCACGAATTATATCTGGAGGCTGTGTGTATTTAGAGGTTTAGGATAGCTATTTTGGTGTGTGACACAAAATTCTCGGTAATTCTGCCTCCACCGGTAGGTGCATTACCATTGGTATTTTATTGAATAGTTTGGAAAGCCTCACTATAACTGACCTGATCACAATAGGGTTGTGAGTTCAGTTGTTCTCTGTCAGATGATGGATCTCTCTACACTCAGACTGGCACCAAGTTTAAGACTCCCAACCAGTGGCTGCAGCACTGCTGGGCTCAGCTGGGCCAGCACAGGACAAACCTAAGAACAAACCACACTTACAGAAACGTATGCTATTATTAAATATAGTCCTTGAGGTAGAGCTGCAGTCTCCTCTTTAACCTCTAGAGAGAGGGAAAGACTTTTGGAATCAACGTTATAAACTTTCCTTGTGACTTTTTCAATTGCATAAGAAAGAAAGCTATCTTTTCATGCTATGTGACAATATGCTTATATCTGAAATGGCACAGCTAGGTAGGTATTACGCACGCACAATTAAGCCTTCAAGCTACCCTCTATAGAGAGGGCACCACCCTCCGAAGAGAGGACACTGTCGTCTATGAGTAATAATACATTTCCATTGGCCAAGACTCCTATTAATGGTGTTTCCAGGAATTGTGACTGAGAGCATGTAAAGAATGCACTTAGTGGGTGTAGAACAAAGTTCACCTCATTTCATAGAATTATACACATGATGTGTAGTTTTCCTGGAATTTTTGTATAATATACACCTCAATTCTCAAATTGAACTTAGCCATTCCACCCCTTATTTGTAGGTTAAGTACAGGGGTAAACCACTTATGAGTATCTGTGAGGAATTCAATAGAAAACAAGGTATGTAATGACATTGTGTGCTCCACACTTAATTATTGGTCAGTTTAATGGGCCATTAAGAGCATCAGTAGACGCTCTATAATATTTATGCTTCTACAGTCTCTATAGTGTCCAGTAAGCAAGCCAAAGTTGCTGGAACCGATAGAAGGTAATGTACACATACAATACAATACGATAGAAGATGCTCGTGAGGACTTACAATAAAAATACTTGATAGAAGCACCTTTATTTGATCATGGGCTGGTATTATACCTATGTATTATAGTAACAGAATTATCATGGCTTTTGCAACTGGCCTGTTTAGTGTGCTAGTTAGATTCTATACTTTTGCATGCTATAAAAATCTCAGTGAAGGGCTTGAACTAGAATAATAATAATTATTACAATGTCCTTTGGTCAGAAATATGATTCTGCTATTACAAACAACTTCCTTTATTTTGTGTGTTATGATACAGAGAGTCTGTAAAACTGGATACCACAACTACCATACCCAGTAGAAACTGCCCGTCAGACAGGTCCACACTTCCTCCTCCTCAGCCTCACATCAGTAAACAAACCATCCTACCACCAGCCTGGAACATCGATACACTACTGAGATCAAGTCAGCTACTGATGTTTGAGGAACACTCCCTTCTTCCCTTGCCTCGTGATTTCTGGGAGTCCACAGGTACAGTGCCACTCACACCTCAGCTCGTGGAACAATTTCAAAAAGACCTCTCTCACTGGTAGTCAATTACACCAACAGACATAGCTCGAAGCATTGTTTAAAATGTATCATTAATGGTCATTGTTGCATTAAACCAATAGGTGGTTTTAGAGTGCATTTAAACACATAAAAAATTTTATAATAATAATTATACATAAACATTAGTGCACGAAATTCCAGAAGAGATAGATCTTTTTAGAGCTCCACAGTTGTCACAGTAGTTGTTGTGCCATCTCAGTGGTAATACAGGAGAGAGGCAATTTTATTATGACACAGCTTCTCAATTCAAAATATAAGTATTAAAAAAGCTGCATACTGTATGTTACGATAGGAAGAGATTGGTCTGAGTGAGATGTGTGTCATACTTTATCACTTCCTCTTTCCTTTGTTGTTGTATTGGAACGGTAGGTGAGATAGTTTTTGAGGTGGTTAGGCAGAGGTAAATGATGAATGTCTTCATCTTTGACAGACATTCTAATGGCACCTCTACATACTGCCTTTAGAGAAATAATGCTCGAGTGGCTTTGGACCAGCGTCATAACAGTTCCCGCCGAGCTGGCACAGAGCATCGGATACAATTCAAACTCCGGGTAGACGTTGCTATAGGCAACTCCGTGTCTTTCACCGTCTATTTCAAAGCATAGAGTCCCGTACAAGCTGTCATAGTAGACTCCAATGTGTAACTTTTTTAATTTCTCCAGTGACACACTGACGTATTTTTCTTTTTGTCCTGCGTGGTATTTTTCTCCGTTGTAGTTTAGGGCCCAACTGTTGTCGTCTTTGCCCAGGAGAGGATAGAAATCATAGTTGTGAGATTGTAAGTTGACATTGCCTGTGCCTATTCCTACCATACGGGCCTGACCGTAAAATGGGCCCTCCATGACCACTTCAAAATAGTGCTCCATGTTGGGAAGAAGTGGCTTGGCCCCTCTAATTGCAGCACACCCCCAGCTCCCGTTCGGATGGAAAGTGACCTTAGTCTGGTTTCGATGCAGGAGGACACCGCGAGCGTGGTGGCTTGTGCTCCACTGCCATTCGCACCTGCTCGCCGGGCTCTGGTCGTCTTCCGATTCATCCTCTTCTCCGTTTATAGCCAGCGCCATTTCTTGGGCTGCGAGGAACTGGCGGAGCGGACGAAAGTTCGGCTGCCGCTGGGAGGGGTGAATTTCTACGGGGACGACGGCGGCAGCAATGATCTCGCGATGAACAGCTAACGACTAAGCTGAAAAACGATGAATAGGTAGTCTTTTATAAGGCAACTTGAACTTCCCACTAATGGCGTTTAGGGACAACGATTTCTAGCTGCTCCCGCTGATCCCACTCAACAAACATTTCTCGGAGAACGGTGTGCTTCTTTTAGAAACAGCCTCACCTTCAGGTTTTCCGGACGTGACCGACCTCTACTTTCTGGCACGATCAAAGCTCTTTCGTATGTTTTTCGAAAAGATGCCCCTCAGTTGTGCTTCTATGTTATTACTGGTGTTTTTTCTTGGACTGGTACCTAAGCTGGAGTCGGGGAGAGAAGAGCAACTGCCTTATCTCGCAGCCAAGGAGGTAGCGGGTCGCGTATACGACGAGTGTATCCTTCTTGCGGTCCCTCCTTTCACGTCTGAGATGCTTAAACTTCTCCGTGAAGTCCGCCAGATCTTTGGGGAAAACTCCAGTGTGTTCATTGGTCGACTACATGGCAATAAGACTGGGATTGACTGGAGAACAACTGTTTCATCGGTCATGACAGAAAACAGCACTCTCCTTGCTTTCTATGAACGGGAAAAGAGAGACCGCTCTTGCTTGCTTCTTCCTCCAAAAAGTGTCTTCTTGGCTGAGGCCTACACTGGACCTCTGGTGCTAGAGACTCTAGTTCAGTTTCTCAATGAGAAATGTGGCACTTTTCACTCACCAAGTAGTGGCCTAACAGAAGAGGGGTTAATGCATCAACACATTATGCAAAACCTCTACCAGCCTCCTCAGGCCGTTGAAAAGTGCCTTAGATTAAATAAATTACCGTCAAAGTTGGACTTCTTCCGTGACTATGCCTTTCGTTCTCAACCAGTGGTCATAGAGAATGGCGTGCAGGATTGGCCCGCTATGAGGAAATGGTCACCCAAGTTCCTCAGGGAACAATATGGCAAACGTAAAGTCCACATAAAATTAACACCAGACGGAATTTTTGAGGGAGTTGAAAGAGCTAGTAAGTGGTCGGACTACACTAACAACTGGATCCCCGAAACTGTAAAATCTCAGCTTCCTTTTCCCGATCTGGTAGTGGTTAGACCTGCCACAACCGAAATGAAATTTTCCGATTTTCTCGACTACATTAGCTCTGGAAACAGGAGTTTCTCTGCCTATTTAGAATATTCTTCCATACCCTACTACATGCCCAGTCTACAGCAGGATATCTTTGAGTTGCCGTTCATGGAGGGAGAGTTAGAGGTTCGACATCTGAACATGTGGTTGAGTGATGGTAACACATTGGGCAAGCTTCATTTTGATCCATTTGACAACCTACTCTGCCAGGTGAATATTAGCCATCTACATAATTATGTACTAGAGCATGGCCCTGCTTTAATTACTTTAAGTCAGAGCCTTTTTGCTAGTATTTATTTAACAGGTCCCTTTGAATGTAAAGCTAGTGCATTCTGAGCATTATACCTGCTGATAAGTATACACTAATATAACACAATCTCTATAGCAGTCACTGTTTTATAGCATCAAATTTTCATCGATGCACAAAATTCCCCTCAGAATAAATCTCTGTGGTTTTATTTTCATGCTTGTCCTTGTTGATGTTTTCAAGGAAGTGTAGCAGTTTAGAAAGTTACTAAAGATAGAACTAACCCATTAAGAACAATGGAATACAGTAAAAGTATGCAACTTGTTCTTTAATTAGCCTTTATATACTGTTACACTTCCTTTAAATTTTCATTTCGCTAGTTGAGAGTGAAACAATGAAATTTAGCTCCATGTGGAAATTCCCACTCATTTTGCATATTACAGGTTTCAGGACAGAAACATGTTACTCTATTTGACCCCCACCACAATGAGAACCTCTATGAGGCACACATCCCAGAGGCCATCCTAACATACTCTCCCAGCACTGGGAAATTCTCCCGCCAGCGACTTCTGGAGAGTACCTCCATGGTTATGTCCCCCGTCGACATTCTGAATCCCGACCTGAGTAGGTTTCCTAGGTTCTCTCAGGCACGCAGGCTAGAGTGTGACCTGGGGCCCGGAGATGTCCTGTTTATGCCTGCGTTCTGGTGGCACGAGGTTAGCTCCCGTCCTGACCTTGTGGAGAAAAGAAACCTAGCAGTCAACTTCTGGTGGGTATATACCACACACAACCATATTAAACTAGCTTTGGAGGTGGCTATCCTGTTATATCTTCATATCTTTTAGTAACCCTAAAAAACTAAGATTCAAGCAGGGCATCGATAGCGTCATCTCTATGAAGTAGTTAATGCACTATACTAATAATAAATCCTAAAGCTACTTTGCTATACATTAAACTTAGTTCTATCTATTAAGAGTGTAGTAGTGTCTATGGTGCTATATAAAAAGAAGTGTGGCAGTATAATAAGGCTATGTTTAGTATAATTATACAAGTGGAACGAAATTGCATTTTCTCATTGTATCCAATTGTTCTTGATGTGTTTTTCTACCTTCAGCCCTTATAATAATTATACTGCTATGATCCTTTACTATATATATATATATATATATATGCAGGTATGAGCCAGTTTTGACAAAGGAGTTTCCCTGTCAAGACTGCCGACTTCATTTCAATCTCAACAACAGACATCTTCTTACACCACAATATTAACTCTCACATTATTCATCCTAATTCTGCCCCAGATTGTACATTGGAACCTTGTTAAAATGAACACCAGGGGACAAGCTTAAATGAAGGGGTACGAGCCAGACCGGCCTAACCAGCAAAATTTAAAATATGGTTATTTGCGTATATTTGTGTTGGTTGAATTCAAATACACACAGAAAGGCATAATTTCAATTTTGCCTGTTAGCCCACCCTGGCTCTTAACCCTTCAAATATTCACATAAACAGGAGTTCTTGAAAAGTAGCTATAGTATAGTGTCTGCTAGGTGTCATGGGTTCGAGTCCAGTCCAGGGCAGTTCTTTTCTTTTAAAAGTATGTCCTTGGATGTAGTTGATTTGTTTGTTGTGCATTTGCCTTGTGTTGTTTGTTTCTTCACCTAATTTCATCATGCTTATAGATGGGACTTTAGAGTTAGTTTATACTAAAGGGGTACTTCGTCTTAATAATGTTCACTTAAACAAGGTTCCACTGTACACACTAATGAAGTGCATCAATAAATTCAATCCTGCCAGAAATTTAAAATAATTCTTTGAAGCCAATAATAATATTGATATAAACAGGAAAAAATTTGACCTAGTAGGAGAGAAGGTTATGGCACATATATACAACAAGGAGGTTCCAGGTGGTGGGGAGAAAAGATATAGAGAGAGATTGTAAGAGAAATAAAGAGAGGGAAAAGATATAATATGGTGTATACAGTGTGATAGAGAGGGAGAGAGAAAACTACAGATCTGTAAGGTTCAGGTAGACAGTCAAGTTATTTATAGATGTGAGAGAGAGAGAGAGGAGGTTTGTACAATTTAAGAAGACCAGGAAGTGGAGGAGGAGGAGGAGGAGGAAATGAAGGAGATAGATAAGATGAGAAAGTGGAATATTATATGCTAGGAAGAAGGTGATTGGCTTCTAACAGTATCCATGCATTTCTTAATGTCGGCTGGGGAGATGAGGCCAAACTGACACATGCTGACCAGGTGGGCCAGAAAACCGCGGTGGTGGCACGATCCTTGGATTTCTCGTCGTTTCTCGCGGGCAAACTGTACACAGGCTGTCGGTATCTGCTTATCAGCTATCATTCTGTAGAGACATTGGGAAATATTTGAGGAATTTAGTTAGTTTGAGAATGTACATGGAGCGATCTTAAACAATAATATAGATATATATACCACAGTAATCTCTAGGTCTAAGTACTTTTGTGATATATAATGTTGTCATATTTTATTAATACTCCTCACTTAGATCCTGTTTATGTCATATACAGTTATTTATAAGAAATTATCACAGTATAGCCGTAGGCCGTTACATAAGGAAGCAACCAAGTGTTATCATTAATGTATAATCCTGCTTATGATGAAATTCCTCTAGACAACTGCTATTGGACAACAGACTAATGAAGATAATGGGCCCATTGGTAAAGGTTATCTCAAATGCTGGGACTCCAAATTTTTAGTGTTTTATATCAGAAGAGGAGGAGAAGTCCCAGTGGTGTAGTAGGGAGCCAAAACAATGGACATGTCCCACCACAATTGTTTACTTAGTACCAATACACAGGGCAAAACTACAATAGCCAGTCATCCAGTCTCCCAGCACAGCCCACACAGTCTGAACACAGCTTCTGATTCACTAACTGGGCACCTCACACCCTGGACTCTGAATAATACCATTACCTGTTCTCCATTGCAAAGAGGTTCCACAGCTTCATAATCTCTTTTTCTCCTCTATTCACATCTGTAAAATCATCTATCATCTTGAAAAAAACAAAAAAGCAACTTTTTAAACAACATAAGTATCACCAAATTTTTAAAGAGAAAAAATCTTAGTGAACCACTCTACCATACTACATGCATACAGCATGGTGGGGTTCCTAGGCTGCTTGACCTAATGTTGATGATCAAGTATAGATGGCGTCTGCTAAATTTCATATACATGGCCGTAATGTGCATAACTTTGTGCAAATTTTCAGACCTTTTGACTGCATATTTTCTCCCATTTACTGACACTCTCCCGCTCCGCCTCGCTGTCCTCTTCTATCTCCTCCGGGACCATTGGTAGGCAGGTCCCCGAGTGATAGTACTGCCTGCAATGAAAATAAAAAGACGGCAGCCATTTTTTCACGCTAAAGTACACAAGGAATATGTAGGAAGATGTCTGTAGTAGCTCTGGCTTATAGTGGTACTCAGGCCTTACAAATTCTTCACTTACGAGGTCATCAGACATTTCAAAACCACAAGCATTAGGCTGCTCTCTGCTATATATTACAAACTGGTGGATAGATATATGCACTGCTGATGAGAGCCAATAGGCAGGCCCAAAATGGTGTCTGGAGCTCTACAACCCTTTAGGCTTCACATAGACCATCCTTTCCTTCTACCACAGCTTATAGTCTTACCTTATAGCTGTGGATGTTTCCATACAAAGTATATGGTATAGTAAAGTAACAAATAAAACTGTCATAGGCTGTAGGGTTTACATGCACTACCTCAGGCCCAAAAAAACCACTTAATGACCGCTGATAACTTGAACAAAAAGTATATAGAATAAGTTTTTTTATAAGTTTGCGATGTTTTTCAAGTCTGTAGCTACACACCTCTTGATATTGCAGCCTCTTTTCCAGCTCCCATCATTCAGGAACTCTGATAGATCTTCCTCAACTCCCTCATGTCTGTGGTAATAATACATAGGGAGTGTGACCAATCAGAGGGTTCTGCCCACACTGGTAGCAGGCAGTGGTCGGCTTCAACCACCGCTGATGATCTTAATATCACTAAAACTGATTTTACCATTTCACTAGTGTATAGTTGAAGGTGTAATAGCTAGACTGGGCTAACCAGCCAAATTTAAAGTTTGGTTATTTGTGTATATTTGCGTTGGTGTACAGAAAAGCATAATTTTGCCTGTTAGCCGGGTCTGGCTCTTAACCCTTCAATTTGGTGTTACTTATACTATTAGTTTTTACCTTGCAAACTGAGAATATTGCCACTATATATACTGGTTCTAGGCAGACACTGAATTACTGCATAGCTTGTTTTCATACACGGATGAATAATGGAACATGTACTGGACCATGCACAGCTACTCTGCAACCTAGCAATCTCAGATTGCAAATTTAACACTTTTATCTGCAATTCATTTAAACTTTTCCCTGCAACCTCAAGTGTTTATTGATCCCAATAACCCTCTACGAACATGCATGCCCGTGTTATGTAGCTACTACATAAGTCGCACAAACCCTCAAAAATTTTGAATATTAGTGCAGAAATAGAGATGATTTCTGCACATGTGTAATCATGCCATGACCCTGTTTGCAAGATATAATTTTTTGTTTAAAACTGCTTTTTAGCATTTTATGTAAATTTATAGTCATGGACTCTTTTCAGACTCTCTCTAAGCTCAATTAGTTTAGAATCACCACTTAATTAGTATTAGTATAATTAAAATCGGGACAGGCTAAAGACAGCTTTAAACCTGGCCAGATGGTTTTAAACTGGTCTGGCCGGCTTTAAATTCGTCTGGACAGTTTTATAACAGTCCACGGGTTGCTAATTGGTCCCTAAAATATACATACCTATCCACTAGGACAGCAGTACAAGGCAGACACTTGAGAGGACCCTTCCACCGTTGTCTGAGACTCATTCCACTCCTCTCAACTGGATCCTGATCTATCACAGAGATTTCGCCGGCTTCGTATGATTTGTTGACGTGGATATCTATAACACTGCCTCCCTGCACAGGCTGTATCAAAAGTCGAATGTAATGGGTGTAATGGTGTAGTTTGTCCGCTATATTGAGGTGTTTGTTATAGTGGGGTGTCTATTAAGTGGGGCTCCACTACACATGCTAACACCAACTCTCCCTATAAAGCTCACATTGTATGTGAAGAGAAATCGAGGGTGACAGAGAGACATGTGCTTCAGTAGGCTATAGAGATTGTGACAAGACAGGGAACACCACGGACACTTCATGTCACCATTTGCCTCTGTCTGCTGCAGGAAACTATTGTTGTAGATGAAATTGTACAGTATTCTCCCTCCCATTCTCCCTCCCTCTCTTCCTCCTCCTCCTCCTCCTACTACTCCTCCTGCTCCGCCTCCTCCTCTGTGGTGGAGGAGAGCAGTAGTAGATGACTGGTGACAGGGGATCAGTTCGTTAGAATCGGCAACTGAGGGTGATGCTGAAGCCTCAGTAGCGGTGAAATACTCCTCAGTGTCTTCTTTACTACCATTCCCACACATTTGACACTCGTCTTCCTTTTCAGGTGTTCTTTTTACAGTTTTATCCTCTGCTGGAGTGCCCGTGTCCATCTTCTCGGGGTCTCGATCAGAGGTGAGGTGATTTGGTCCAGGTTGAGGTGGTGGACCATTGTCAGACGAGTTGTTATGTGTTCTAATGAGACCACTGACAGATGGTGGTGCTGTAGTTACTGTAGTACTAGCAGTAGTTGATGGCAGTGAAGGCTCGCGTGTAGTGTTTGGTGGAAAATAATCTGTAAAATTGAAATATTATACATAAGCTGTTAAGAAAAGAACACTTGTTCACACAAGCATGATTTATATTTAAAAGTGTTCACTTGAATAAAGGTTCCACTGTAGTAATTTGGATTGGTATCAAGTTATATACGACTCATACAAAGAAAGAAATTAATATTTTCCTCCTCAAATGTTTATTCACATTGTTACCCACCATTTCTGATCTTCTGGAGATCAAGGGCTGTCTCTAGCTCCGACGAGATGCGATTCTTTGGTGGTCCGTGACTCCAACTGAGTGAAAACTTTAGCGTGATATTCTCTGATTTCTCCGTCTCCTGTGGGGTATGAGGCTGGTGAGCGCGCGTGTGCGAGTGTGAGTGAGTAAGTGAGCGAGTGGGTGAGTGAGTGTGTGGATGGGTGAGTGAGTGATCAAGTTGAGTGGTAGTGAGTTAGTAAGCGATTGAATGAGCACAAGTGATTCTAGGAAGGTAATACAACATGCTATATGTTACACAATATATATATACTCTTACAATAGACCTATAGCCCATTTACACAGGGCTTAACACTCACACCTTCTTTTTAAAGTAACAGACTGTAGCCATACCTATCTTAATATTAGAATATAGTGAACAAAACTTGTCTTCTGCTAATCAAGTCAGGTGATTCTAAACGGCCATTATAGGGAACTATAATACTTACAATCAGGATATTACATAGAGCTATAAGGGAGAGAGTACAATAAAAAATTTAAAGTAAGGGTGTGTGCTATAGATTTAACCTGCTCACTAGCTCCTCCGAACACAGTGTTCCATCTGAGCGGAGAGAAGGTGACTAGAGGAAGTGGCCCTTCGCTCTCACCATCCTCTTCTTTCTCACGACACTTCTGCATCAAAACGGAATATTCTCCGTTCTCAAGAAGACACATGTCCCTCGAATCAAACACTACCACTTCAGCACAGAAGAGCCCCTCCGGAGCTCTAGTCTCACTCCTTGAAGAGGTACTCCTGTCATTATCTACATCGTTAGCACACAGTGGTTTTGAGAGAAATCCAGTCGATGGACTCTCTCTGTCTATCACCTTTCGTTGTTCATCTTTTGAATCTAGTCTAGGAACTTGAGTCTGTCCAGGGACTACCTGAGCTATAACGTGACTTGATATTCGTGCTACTTTAGCTGGAGGAGGAGGAGGTAGAGAGTTGGTACCTTGGTCTGACTCTGAAAGACTCCGTTTTGATCTTCCGGGCAATTTCACAGAGTCGATGCTAGGATGAGATGGAGACTCTGCCAGGATGATTTTATTTCGAGTTCCCGTGCCCAGTTGGGTGCAAGAGACATTGGGGGGCTGCTGAGGGCTTGTTGTTCGATCAGCCAGAGTCTCGACTGTGAAAATTGGGACATCTTCTGCGCTGATTCGTTCTTCAGGTGGTTTATCTCCGTCTAGAAGAAGTTGAATCTCAGAGCGTTTCCTGGAGGGTAGCTTGTAGCGTTGTTTAGTTTCGAGTTGGGACAAGGACTGCAGTTGATGGTGTAGTTGGTGCTGTGTGCCTTCATTGTTGTGCAAAGTGTCGGAGGAAAAGGAGGAGGAGGTGGTGGAGGAGGTGGAGGAGGAGGGCGAAGAGTTAATTCCAGCAGTCCCATTATGATAGGCAGTGCTGCAAGGAATAGATACCGTAAGAGAATAATCAGAGACTGTCTTCTCAGGATAATGGATACCGGTTGAAACTCCTCCAGCAGAGCTGTTTGGAGGCATAGAGCTACTACCATTATGCCCTGGCATAAAATTATTTCCACAACCATTTAGATGTTCATCTACAGTGGGGAAACCGTTTACTTGACTGAGTCTCTTGAAACCATTGCGTTGGACATTGTTCATGGGGATCACTTTTCCTGGCGTTGTGGTACTTGCAAAGCCTACCTTTTGGTGAGATGTAGGCAGGGTAGATATTGATGGACCAGTGGGAGTTTTGGTTGGTTTTAATTTGTTTGGATGAAGCGAATGTGCCTTTTTAGTTACTTCCGAAGCAGGAGAAAGAGAATCAGTACTGAAATCTTTCCCCAGGCAGAGATCGGTCATGACTGATGCGTCACATTTCTCCTTCACCAGGGACGATCGAGTCTTGCGCTGTGCCTTCTTGCGTTTGCTAGCTGCTCCACCACTACTAATTGCTCTGTGTACTTCACTGCACGCTGGAGACCCTCGGGTCTGCTTGCTCCCATCAGTACCACCTGCCATACCTTGTACCGATAACTCAGATTCTGAAGACGTGGGATGCTGGGTCCGAGCAAGATGAGCAAGCTCCGTGTGGTTGATACGATTGACCTCAACACTGACTTTGGTCAGTTGCGGTTGATGAGAACTCTGTACTCCTATCGATTGTGTCAATTTATTATTCCCTAGCGTCTGCTGAGTACTAGCCGAGGAGGTGCTGGGTCTGGCTTGGAAAACAAGCATGAGAGAACCAGTGGACCTGTTTTTCTTGGTTCTCCACACCAACTGACTCTCTGGGATTGTCAGTGTGGTATTGGAGACAGAGTTGGAGACGAGGCCATTCTTTACTGTCGGACTGTACTCTAGTTCAAACTTGCCCAAACTAATACCACTACAGGGATAGGAGACAGTCTGCAGACAGAGGAGTAAGGAGAAAGAGAAAGAGAGAGAGAGAAAGTAAGTGATAGAATGACTATTAAGTATAAGAGTGCATAGAAAGGAGGGTGAGAATAGCATACGGCTATTGGCCTTTGTGAGGCATGAAGCATCTATAGTGATGCCATATAGTTACTACCACAAAATCGATGTTCCTAGATGTTCTATATAAGCAGGATTATGTAGCACAGGTGACAGGACCCCATGAGTTACCTCAGACAAGTGCTGGTGACAGTTGTAGAGAAAGACTTCGACCTCCATCAGAGAAGGTGTTTCAACCATCGTAGACTCGGAGCTTCTCTCTCCTGCCTGAGCTGCAGCTAGAGTCAAACAACATGACATGACCAACAAGTTATATACACTACTGAAGAGGAGGAGAATAGATTAGTAATGTAGAGAAAAGATAAAATAGTAAAAAAGAGAGATAGTTATACATTAAAAGGGCTAAGTATGCAAAGGCCAAAAGGTTTCATAGATATAAGCAAAGCAACACACATTCTCCTAAAACCTATTATGTAGCTATATAGATGGAGAGATAGATTGTGAGAGAGGTTACAGAGGAGAGAAAGAAGCAGATATTGAGAGAGAGATGGGGGACTAACAGAAGAGCTTATTGAAGTCTCTGCCTTTCTCCAAGCCATGGAATGTTATCTTGAGAAAGTTGTCACTGAGGAACAAAGAATGCAGGAAATGTCATTGGAAGGCTTTCCACTATACACAGTTCATCAATTTTGATAAGGTTACCATTATCATCATTATAAGATCCTCTATGACTAAAGAGATAGTGCTACAATGATGTATATACAGAAAGCTGAGCTTCAAAGTGGCATGTAATAATAGATCTATGGAGTTTGAATGTAATAAATAATGATAAACCTCTCTATATTACAGATAATTACTGGGTCAGGGATGGAAGTACTTGTAAAGCTAAAAGTTTGCATCTGCTGTTTCTTATGCTAAGATATAGCAGTTGTCAATATTTCAGCAAAAAACTAGAAGCCTCTCATTTGAAAGTGTATTGCTTACGTTCCTATGTGGGACAGGCAATCAAACATATCCATTAGAGGCAGTATCATTCAGAGCACTAGTACATATGAATCAATGTAATAAAGCAAGGTAAGGTAAGGCAAATGCACAAAAAACAAATAAACAACATCCAGAACAGCTTCATAATACATGCATGTAACATAGAGAATATTATGTACCTTTTTATTTGTGAGGCGAGATCTTTGCCTTCCAACTGCCTGTGTTTCCGATACTTGAGTAGTTCATTGGTGCGCAGTCTGTTCCTAGCATTAGCTCTGGTCCTGGACATGATGCATGCACAGTACATCATCATTATACTAACTAAAGAACTTTGTAAGATGTGATGACGAACTTATGTGAGTGTATAATATAGTACAGTGGAACCCCCAGCCATGGTTAGGAACCTGTCAAGTGGCTGGATTATAGAGGCGGGTTGAATTTAGTATGAATCAATGTGATGAAGCAAGGCAAGGCAAATGCACAAATAACAATACAAAAACATCCAGAACAGCTTCTTTTTCTAAAGGAAAAATCAACTGCTCTGGATGGGAT
>JAODVQ020500475.1:0-27289 GCA_025400075.2 Phenganax stokvisi
TTTGCATTCGATTCGGCACATGAAAAGTTCGACGTTTGAACCGGCCCTCAGTAATTTGGAGCATTGATTGCGCTAAACTAACGATCTGATTGCGCGCTAAATTCCCATGAACTTTGCATGCATTTAAGTCGTGCAGCCTCTAATGTCAAATGATAACATTATCTCCGGTTTATTTCCTGCAAATTTCCATTTATCATGAACGGAAGTCGATACACGATAAACCATGAACAATTCACGAACTTCTGATTTCTAGACTACTGACTATTGTATAATATGGCGTTGCATTCTCTCTAGAGCTAGGTTTCACCAAATGCAATTGAACGACAGCAGATGGCCGTGAACTTGCAGTTATCATCTATAACATGCATGGCAATATACCATTCTTTTCATTGTGCAGGTTTAGTTGGGTTTTACTAGATAAAAAAGACATAGATAAGAGAAACTATATTCTCACTTGTTCCACCACAAAGCGCAACTTTTAATTCTGATTGGCCTGGTCTTGTCCAACGTATATTAACTTCTTATTGTGACTAGTATATCATTGGCTGTTTTGTATATAAAGCTCGCTGAAGCCGAGCATAGTTGCTTATGAACTTAGCATTTTTCTGCGAAAGTTTGACTGCAGTCAAGATTGTTTTGCAAACATGCTGCTTAGTGTATTTACATTAGAAGACAAATGAACATTGCAGTCAAAAGAGTTGTCATTTTCCTGACATAATGCACGGAAGTTATACTATGGTGTTTTACAAGTTCATGATTTGTTAGGGCGCAACCGGGCATGTATGACTCAAAGCTAACAACGATCGAGATCCAGAATTGTGTTCAACATATATCATTTCCGCGTCAGAAAGATCTGCCAATAATTCTGTTCTGCACCTCATTGTTAAATAGAAACGGAAGGCTAAATTGTTTGTTTAAACAAACTTTTAAAGTTATGGTTTGTGTATAAATAAAATATTTCTCACGCGATGGTTAAGTTTTTATTTCCACCACAAAGCGCTCTAATGTCTTTTGACTCAAAATAAAACGACCTTGCTCGCTTCCTTGTTCCATGGTCCAAGAGTTGCTGATTTAATGTGTTTGCTAGGCTTTTTGGATTTCATGTTAGACCAAAACGAAAACGACTCAACATTGTGCAAACAAGTACAATAACTGAATCGCAATATAATTACTTCAAGTCGGTTTCTTTCTACCAAGTTTTGAGTAAAGATAAACGTTAGTAATGGCCATAAGAATTCAATATGATCTGCTTTGCTTGTAAAGCCTGATAAAGATCGAATCATCTTCTAGGTTCATGAATACTCGAACAAACCAATCTACTCTATTTTACCAACACATTGTTCCGAAAACGAAGTTGAATACTGAACCAGGTTGAAATATCTTACTGGATTTAAAACATCTTACACTACAAAGTGCTGACACAATATATTCCTTTCAGTAAAATTCTAAGATACTATATAGCTTACTTAAGTAAAGATAGATTAATTGTTCTTACCGACTGTGGATGACATAGGACCCATCAGTTCGTAGCTAGGATGTGACAACCCAATACCATGAACTGGATAAGGTGCCATTCGATTGAAAGGAAAAGCTGCCATTTGAAAATCGTCTAATCCGAGAAGAGCCTAAGAGAAGACAAGATGATAAATCAAAATGTGTCATTCTGTTTAAACAAGTTATCACACAAGAGAACACGCAACTGCTCAGCGTTCAAATAACGAGCAAAATATTACCAGATTTATGAATTAAAGCTTGTTAGTTTCATGCACTGCACGTTACTTGCAAATCCATTAGAAACTGACTGACATGATGATTAAGAGGAAAGTTATGACGCACATGTAATATGAGATAGAAAAGGAATCATCCACTTCAAACATTTTGCGCAATCCAACGCAATTTATTTTATTTCACTCTTTTGATATCCGCAATTATAGAAACATCTTCTAAGAAGACATAGCAGTGCTTTTAAAAGATATCAACATAAATACAAGTCCTTGTTGTTGGTATCTGCCAGAGTTTACAGTAAGCGTGTCTGTATAATGTAGCTTAAAAAGCCATTAAGAGTTGAAAGAAATTGCGCAGATGATCCTAATACTTAATGTCTGTTTCCTTGTCTTTGAAGCAACTCGGATATCTTATCTCCCCAGCTTGATAAAATGCTCTAAAGTTTCTCAACCAACTTCAATATATCACAAGAATAAATGACATGATTTTTGAAAGATAAAAACTTGATACAGGATATCAGTTTTCCAAGGTTTGGTGGCCAACGTTCCCTCTCAAATAGCAAATTCAAAGATAAAAATATTTTTATAACTTGCAGATTGAAGTTGGAATAATGTAATAAAAAGGTTTCCAAGTTTACCGTGGGAATTAGAGTTATCATATTTATCTGTTTAAAAGATTATAAGGAGTTAAACTTGATACTTCGAGCATGCCTTTGGCGTTATAATGCTTTGTAGTAAATGTACAAATGTTGGGTATGGTCAGAACGAATGTTAAAATAGAAAGCTTCCATGAATTAATTATATGCTGAAATGTTTCTGGTGATGGACAGCAAATGAATCTCACCAGTTTACAAATTAGATTAAAAAGGTGAAAAACAGGGACATGCACTAATTATGAATCCCAAACCAAGAGGCGTTTCAGAGACTTTTGCCAAAGATATCAGTTGTTAACTACTTTCGTATTCAATAAAAATTTTCATGACACTGCATGTTGAAATAGATCTCATTAATTCACGATGAGCTCCTTTTATGCAATTGTCATCAAATCTAGGCTGCATGCAAGCGGACTTAGCTCAAAGCTTGAGTACGGCATGTTAATATCGTGTTCAAACGTGCATCTAATTCGCTTAAGTTTGTCTGCGAATAAGATTTCCTAACTACATATTTCATTGTCGGAATATTAGTATAGGCGACTATCGAGAATTTGTATCATTTGTTTAATCTTGCGTGTTGACTACATGACTCCACTACGCATTGTGTTTATTACAAGATTATAGTAATCTTACGACAGAAATGATGACCTTTTGAAATTGACACGTTCCTCTTTCGTTTATTTGCAAAGAAATTGTAAACTTCATAAAAGTGACGCCAATTTGATAGGCTCACTAAAGAAATGTTTGTATTGTTGCCTAATTGTATAAAACAGATCGAAGTACTGCTCCTCCTCTTTTTCAACGAACATCAAGCTATACAGATTTAGTCAGCAGTGAGAGAGATAGTCTGAAAATTTGGCTTTATCAATTTACTGACATGTTTTCACAATGCACAAATCTCTCATTCTTTCGAGTGTGAATTTCTTATTGATTTTTCAACATGGTTAAATTGTTTCTGTCTTCTTAAGCTACCAATTGGATCCGCTTCATTATACCACAAAGACATTTTCTATGATTAAGATAGAACATTAGACTATACCCAAGTATCCAAAATATATCTTCAAAAGCTTGACCAAATTTCAGTAATAACATATTAACGAATAGTTATATTTGGAAGGCTTATAGTAAGTTTGCATATCAGTTCCTTGTTCTAACTCGTGTGCTGTTGTGTATCTATTGCATGTCTTGTGCCCCATCTTGTACAGTTCCTAATTTAGTAAAGTGTCCTCTTAAAAAGGCCAAGCAGGATTCACTGAATACTCCTTAATAATACAATAGCTATGCTACATCAGCAGAAAGCGAAACAACATTTTAAAATGTACATATTTGCTTTGGTGTGTCTACTTTCGCTTCCTCTGGAAGAATTATAGCAAAATGATGAATGGCTTCGTGCAAAGACGATTTTCATCATCAGCGAAGATAAATGCAGGAAAGAAAGTATTTGTTAATCTTTAAGTCGACACATTTGGAGAGATTATCTTTCTAATCCCGGAGACAACATTTTAGTCTTATGTTCATAAAACGAAGTAAATACCATCGAGCAATTGCCATGTTTTGAATCAACTTTCAATTAATTTATTAGCTGTAGTTTGCATACTCCATACAATTGAATTAAAACAAACACTCTACATTATATATCACTGATATAAAAATAATTTCAACGTGCTCAAAAATCCTGCAATCACCAAGTTGTTCTACAAAAAACTTTTGCTTCCATAACATTATCAAAGTGGAGCATTTTCCTTAGATTTTGACCTTACTCTAATGCTAAACATATTATTTTATGTGAGCGTATACATGTATTCCACTTCACAACTCTGGGGCGCTAAAATATACTTCATGTGAACCATAAGGTGAAGGTACGGGTTTTGTGAACTTGGCAAGTTCCATGACAATGTGACAAACTTGGTGTGGGGTCATCAATGACACCGGTGGCAGTTTTGACGATAATCTCAAGCTAAGAAAGACACTCGCTAAGATTAAGACAACCCAATGAAAGTTAAAACGAATGAATGACGTTATTACAATTAGTACAGCCTTTGTATCAACCATTATGATCGTGTTCAAATTTCTTTTTCATGGTCTTTCTGAGATCATTTTATTACAATGTACTCATTAAATTTTTCATTTCTGTAATGTCTGATAAGTGTTGTTATTATATACACAGGCAGGCTAACCTCCTTTCGTCATAAATAATTCAAAATTTTGCGATATAAAACACCTGAATTCCTCATATCCTTTTACTCCAATTCTTATTCAACTTCCTTAGTAATGATGTTTTACAACAAATTGATATTGTTATGTCATCTTATCTTGTCTCTCTTGCTCATAATTCAACTAAGACGTTAATATTCTCAAAGAAAATAGGCTAGTGGGTAAGCTCACCAGCTAAGAGACTTACAATGCCATTAATCACTGTTATCTCTTTTACTTCAGTGCTATAAGAAATCTCCACAGCACAAGCTGTGTTTTCTGGAAATATAGACAATAAAAGCACAGATTATGCACATTTTTTCGCAGCATCTACAAACTAAGTGCAAAGAGCTAGCCATGCATAGCTCATTCGCTTCTACAGCCTTATGAAATTTAATTTCTATTTCAGACCATGTGCCACTATAATAACCGTTTTTCTTCTCACAATTTACTCGTCCATATTCTGGAAAATTCTCGCAAGATTCTGATTGAAACTTAATATCTTATTTTTTCGAGCTTTTTGTTTACTTTCTACTTTGTTTTTGCGATGGCTTAATTATATAATTTGCAGCCGTTATGAAATTATGATAACAACAACAACGAATCTGATCTATTTAACGTGCTGTTTTCTTTCAGAGAGAATTGACTGGCTGTTTCTTAATCCTTGTTAAGAATACAGGATTACTGATCAGGAGATGAAAATAACATGAAAGAATGCGATGTATTCATCTGAAATTTTTCAAGGTAGAATGAAACCCTCCATAACATTGCTCGACTTTCTCATTCCATAGAAACTCCATGCATGTGCTGCGAATTCAACTTGTTTGTCTATCACTAGTCTTCTAGCGTAGGATTACAATCTTTAAACAGTAATACTGTCTTATTTTTTCACCAAAAGTAGGGCTCTATAAGATTAATCTTAAACATCGATTAAGACTTTAAGGTTCTCCATTGATGAAGTGACGATTGCAGACAACTATTTTATCAATAACTTGCCCCACGAGTTGTGTGCACGAAAAACCTATCCGTTATTGTGCAATATAGCTACAAGATCTTGTGAATCGAATGCGAAAAAAGGTACTAAACTAGTTTCACCAGACCACGGATTCATGAGGAACACTGAGAACTATTTCTTTAATACACCTTTCTATCTGAACCTGCATGAGTGCATTGCAGACATAGTGCTTTACAAAATAACTAGGCATGCGATATCTTCAAAACAGTTCAATGCAACTTTGTTCTCTTTTGAAGTATCAACAGTTTTAAGCATTTTACTGAGCTGATTGGGAAAAACTCAAGCTATATTTCGCCACATATTGGTCTAAATATATTGGTCCTTGACTTGAACATTTCGCACGCTGAAGCCGTTGGCAAACATCATAATCTCATAACAGTTGCCCAACAGTCTCAGTTTAGAGTACATGATCACTGAATTTTCTTAATCAAAAACGTTTGTTAAGAAACAAGTATCAAGAGATAAAATTAATAGCAGAAACAAAACATGCACATCAGTACAGAAAACTATAACTTTCAATTGGTATACTTACAATTTTTATACAGTTTTTCTAGACCAAAGGGTGTAGCTAACTCTTAATTTCACTGTCCAACGAAGTTGTTAAACTGACTAGTTACAATGTTGCTTGGTATTGATCTGCTCTGTGAAAAACTGAGGTATTAATACCTGCGCCAGGGACGGAAATACATACCAGGCTCGGTTATGTTTCATACATGATCACCCATCAACTCAAGTGCTAAAAAATTTCGACAGATTGCGGAAACCTAGATTTCATTCACGCCTTTATTATACGTTTGTGTAGCGTGATCGAAAGTTTGCTAAATCTGGGGGCGTGCATGAACTGTATAAATTTGCGGAAACTTGCTTGCAATATTGAATAAAATATTAAAAATGGGAAAAGTCTCACAGTAAAAGGTATG
Organism: Phenganax stokvisi; assembly: GCA_025400075.2. NCBI lineage: Eukaryota > Metazoa > Cnidaria > Anthozoa > Malacalcyonacea > Clavulariidae > Phenganax > Phenganax stokvisi. Next base: position 6,506 of record JAODVQ020500475.1, read on the forward strand.
TTTTCCACTACTCTAAAAATTGCTAAGTTCTCCTGACTTGTTCAAAAAAGCTCTTTCACCGTATGGTCCTTTAGAAGCCTTTTTCTTTACTATTTTACCAGGAATACCATAAAGTTCAACACTAATTTGTAATTTTGCATGATAAACGGTTAATTTTCGGCATTACAAAACGTTGTATTTAATTGACTCTTATAAATAGTTCCGGTATGTCCGTTTTCCTGCAGAATACCTGGAAAATTATACATAATGCTAGTCAGTTTGCTTCGTTTTCTACGTATTTTCCGGACTAGTTAACCTTGACGTTATCTTAAACGATATTTTACCTTCATTGCGTGGAGAAATGCGTTTTGTTTAGCTTTGTTTTGACGAAAACTCGGACGTAATCACACGAACGCTGACGTAATTCATCCTGGTTGTTATGTTTCATTTGAAACGTTGGTATATAAATATTAGAAAAAGCATGTGCGTTTCTTAGAGAGAAATTAAGCCTCAGCTACTTTATAAATGCAGCTATATTTTACTTGCAAGATTCCACTATATCGTGTTTGTCTATTAGGCAGAGTTTGAGGAAATTTTGAGCCATAAAAATAGCTCAACGAAAATTTACGATCCTTATAAGTGCTTTTTTCCAAGAAATCCTTTTCCTATTTCATTTCATTCTATTTTCAAGTTCATATAAGGCATAAAATTATTCAACCTCTTAACAATTAATTATGATTGAAATAAACTAAATAGCTAGTACGGTATTATAAATTCTAAGAGACTATTAGTTTTGCAAACTTGAAGCTGCTTGCTATTCACCCACGAATCTTGACTCATAAATTTCAAGTAATGCAAGTAAAGTCGACTACAACATTGGTTCACTGTAAAGTCACCACTTATCTTCCGTGTATAGGATACACCCCTTTCTGAAATTTTTATTTAGTTGCCTCCCTAGAAGTAGGTTGAGGTCTTCAGTTGCAGGTGTAAGGATCTTGCAGGCTAAAAGCAGAAATCCAACAATTTTGAGTAAAGATGTCACATATGACCATATAAACAAAAATTTCGAGTTAATGTTTGGAATGCATATATATATATATAAGTCTGATTTTTATTTCACAAAAAGTTTTTTACTGCATCTAATAAGCCTCAAGGGGCTCGAGGGTATTCTAAAATAGTCCTGCATATATCTTATTCTAGGTAATATGCTCCAATTTCGGAGAATAACGAAAATATGACAAGTGCAATCACGTCACAGTTTGTTCGTCATGCACGTAAGCAAGGTAACAAACAGTGGCGTGTTTGTGTTTCATAACCACTTAGAATATTGTCGTTGTCCATTGACATAATTACAATGCACTTCTAGTGACTAACTCAGTTCTAATAGAAAAAATCCTCCAAAAACTATATGATTATATTTTGCGTTTTGTTACTGATAAGAGAAGATACGGTACATTTTTAGGAAATATAAAAATCCAAGATACATCAGAATGGAAGTACTTTTATGAAATACTTGATGTTAGTACTTCTTTAAAGTTCTTGAGATATTTGCCGCGGAAGCGAGAGTTAATTGCATGGCCGCTATAGAAGCACGCGGTGCGAATACGCAGTCGTTAAACTAATGAGATGTCTGCATGGCGCCTTTATAAGAAGTAGAAAAGAGCTATTAGACGTCAGTTGAATAAGCTTTTCCTGGTTTACTTCTGGTCTCTAGCAGCAACAACTAAGTCATTAGAATTTTTCAAACTCAAAAGTCTATGCAAGATTTAGGCAGAAACATATTGTAGTTGAATACATTCATGCTCATTGTCATAGGTTGCAAGCTTAGATTGTTAGCAAAATTAACTCAGTTTAAATGAATGATGCATGATAATATAGATCTGAAAATTTTGGAAATCAGTTTCAAATGTATAGTATAGTTTTTTGGTGTCATTTGAAATATCTCGCTCCAACCGTTTTCTCCAACGAGCCGATTAAGCCTGGCCAGCCTGCTTAGCGATGCAGCACGTATAAACCCTATAATTACCATGCTAATTGCTGGTCAATTGCTTGAGCGTTACAAAAGATGCCGCTTGCACGTACTGAAAATTTGAAGTGAAGTATTCGGCTAAGTTGCGAAGGAAGTACACTTGGTCGAAGCTTTCTAAAGCAAGATTGCAAGAGAGCTGTTAGTCACGAAAGTTTGATGATGTATGTTTAATACTATACCAAGCTATAAAGTATTCTATTTTTCCAAAATACTTGTACGAGACTTATTCAGTTAGTTATATAGAGAAAGGCAAAAACGTTTACCCGTTCAAACTTGTCCTATGTTCAGAAATATTTTCAAACAAAACATTGGTAAGACCTAGTTTCCTGTCATTAATAACAAGCGAATTTAAGTCCTATTATCCTGACTACAGTACTTTAGAATTTTATGAAATCTCGTGCATTTATTCGGATATGAAACTAAGAGACATTGAGTGAACTTGAGGAAGAGGGCATGGCTTCAGTGCAGTATAATCCTTTTATCTCACCAATTTAAGTCGAACATATCAAGGGTTTTTTCTTGTATGGTAACTCATTCTATTAGTCACGCCATCAGCTTTGTTTTATGGCTTGAGAACATTGAATCTTTGGGTTTCCTAATCCTGCCAATGCCACCTAGTCTTCCACACATTTCCTCATTCTGATCTTCAGCAAAGTTTGCTCAGTCTAACACTCAATTATTATCGGATCATCGCATACTATGACAACTTGCAAGACTTCATCGAACACACTGAAGCAAAAGATTGATCACTCTTCGCGAGGAAACTTGGATTTTCATCAAAAAATCCTAGGATATTAATTTTATACTAAGCTATATAGGTGACCCAGTGTTTCCAAAACTGACACAAACTCTATAGTGACAGATTTTGTCTTTTATATAATAGGATATTTTATATACCAACTAAAGGTTGATCTAAGCCGATTCACTGGGAAATATTGCAATTTTTTGTCATCAAAAGAACTTGAAAATTTTCCTCTTGTTTTTTCCACGAAATATCTCAAAGTTTATAATAGTGTTCCACAAACTGTCTGAAATTAGCTCCAGATATTACCAGTCAATGTTTGCACAAAAGAGCCATTTTCTAGTCGTAAAAACATGTTTAAAAAATTTTAAAGTTTCAAGGGTCTGCCTTGATAACAATATTTCGAAATTTCCAATAGTGTCCCGAACCGTTCAAATTTTCACAATCGAGATAGTGGCCCAAAAAAATCATTTTCAGCTCATACAAACATATTTTTGTAAATTTCGAAAATTACCATTTCGATACAGAATTTGAATTCCAATCCATGACAAACCCTTATACATTCTCTTAGAAATCCTTTGAATATTCAAGTTTTATGACTCTAAATTCTATACCTTTAATACTTTTGAAGCATTAGCTTTCTATTAAGCCCCCAAAAATTCTTCAAAAATTATTATAAAACAAATTATTAAAATATCAAAGATGTTTTATGGATTTCCTAATGGTGAATAAAATTGATTTTGTTTTCATTTTTAATCAGCTAATTCTCCATGCTCTAAAGTGGATCGAGTCATTATAGCCCTGACATATATGAAAAAACCTTGGCCATAATTAATGTGTCACATTATACCTCCAGGATCATTACAAATCCTCATCAATATTTGTTATTCTATATATTTTATCCTTCGAAGTTATGATTGATGATGATTGATTTCGATACTAATGCCTCTAACTGGATTAAAAGTACTAAACTGTCAAAATGTTTCAATAATGATATTGTTCTCGGGAGTGTCAAGTCTCTGTAGACCAAGTTTGGATGAACAATTGCTACCACAAAGCAATTTTGTAAATCCTTGCATAGTTCGTTGATTATACTAATCAATGTTTTTCTGCATGGCTGTTTCCAAACTAAACTTCATGTTTTTTGTATAAGTGCTATTTAGACCCAACACAGATCATGTTTAATGCTAATGGGGAATGAACATATTTATTTATTTAATATTTTTTCTCTATTATATAGATCTTCTGTTTTCTGCATGCATACTGCAAAGTTTCGTGTAGTACCCTCATGCATGCAATGTGCCAAAATTCCAATCTCGTGTCATTTAAAAAAATATTCATGTGATGACAGCATGTGACGTTTGATTGTCCAAGACATTTCCTTTCGTTAAATAAACATCAGATCACGGCAATTTTTACAACTTATCATATTTTTTGTAAATCATCTTTACTTTAGGATTTTGTTATTTCATTTTAATCACTGCTCATTATACTAAACAATTTAGCATTACAAAGATTAATAGGTGGACCATTCAGGTGATATATATTAAAAACTTCATTTGAAATGAGGGTTGGTTGATTTGGAAACTTAAACAACTCAAATATAATCCTAACATTCACTCATTTTGAGTTAATAAAACAATTCTAACAGATGCTCTATTAATTTATTTATTTGAGTTGGGATGCAAATGTTTTGAAAAACAAGTTGCTAGTGATAATGATTATTGTGCAGCCTTTGGTCTTCATATGTCACCAGTCCATGAGTATTTTGTAGTAAAACCTTGCATTTAACCAAAGATTTTGTTTTTTTAACCTTTTAATAGCATTGTGACTTCATTCATGAAATATCAAGTTCAATGTACCCACAGGAAGATTGCACGAGAAAAGAACTTGAGATGGCATAGGAAATGAGTGTGAAGTCTGTGGTTTAGGTTTCTTGTGTGAACTACTCCTTTGCCCATGCAATCATTGTCGAAATCGTAATTTTGTCCTTGCCCACGATATATATAAACTTGTTATGTTGTGCAGGCTATCATTCGAAAAGAGTTATTTTTAGTTTATCCCCAACCTTATTGGCATAGCAAATATTCTTTCACTGACATATTTTTTACAGAAAATATGCTAGTTTTGACTTGCATTTTAATTACTTAAATTATGTTCCGGTTTTTGTGATTTTCTCATACCTAATTCTCTACGTTTATCGGGTTTATAATTCTCCTTGTAATTGTGTGGGAAACTTGAGGTATTGGCTGGCTTACAGAAGTTAAGAGACGCAGAGCTAGATAACGCCTATAAACTTAGATTATAATTTATCACATGCCCCACAAAAGTTGTTTGTGTAATCCTTAACACTAAGATAAGTCGTGACGCCTTTTGCGCCATATAATTGTTAGGCTGCGCATTTTCTGTGATGAAATTTGCATAGTTGTTTCCGCGTTATCACAAATTAAGCTATTCAGACAGAGATGAGCCTTTTCAATACCTTTTGTACATAAAACTAGGCTGACTGTTATCTGCTTAGTTGTGGATTTTCTCAGTCTCATAGCTAGGTGCTAAGCTAAGGTAAACGTTAGACAAAATCCTTATAAAACTTTTGTGAAAATCATTAAGTCATACAGAATTATGATCTCTTAATTGAATTGTCGTACATATTTTCCAACGCTTTGATTTTCCTGAAAAACATTTAGTCCTACTTACCAAGAATGCGTGAATACTTCTACCAAAATATTCACGCATTCTAGCTGCGAAGTTTTCATCAAGTTTTCAAACCTAAAGGTATTTTCCATTTATCATAGGCTCAATACAAATTGTTGGTGTAATTTCGACGAAATGGTTGTTTCTGGCCATTGTTTTTCATTATTCAAAAATTCTAGCGATGGACTTTATTTATTTTCTTTAGAGGTGCCACATTTCTGATTCTAAATCCATCAATGCTGATAATGAAGTGCAAATTGGATGCGACTTCGAAATTTTGAACATTTTTGGTTTTAAGCTCAAAAAAACGTTTCGAAAATGGGCAGACAATATGTAAGCAGACATTAGTCTGCGAGAAAGCCACCATTAATTTGTGTGTGAAGCAAAAACTCATAATTCCATCAATTTAAGCTCATTTGAAATAATAAGATGTAGAAAATTTACACTATTGTTTGCAAACAATATTCATGTACTTCATTTTTTTGTGCTGTTTTCGAAGAGATGGAAAAGAGGGAAAGATTGATCAAATTGGGGGTGGTGCATTTGACATTTCTCGGTGCTGTGTTTCACCTATATCATTTCACATATATCAAAGATATCAATGTCAGTTATTTTGGGCCCATATCTCTCTGCTATGCCTGCGAAATATCTTTGTGTGTGAGACTGTTAACCAGCACCATGAATTACTAAATATAGCAATGTGATTATCAGATAATCATTAGCAGTCCCATAGTGTTTGAGCCGGTAGTACAAATATGTTGATTTGCCTGCATATCGTCAGCGAAGAATCACTTATATTTTCTGTCTCATTTTGCCGTTCACATCGAGATAATTGACCCTTTGGTAAATGAAGTGATCAACCTTTGTCACTGTACACACACACTTTAAGCCTACGCACACTAGAGCTATGTGCTTAGCAAAGTGTCATTCGTGGCTGTTAGCGTAAGCAGAAAACCCTGGTGTGCGGTGAACTTTTGTAAGTTTTCAACCACTTGTGACGTGCAAGACAAACACAAGTGACTGAAAACGTACAAAAGTGCACCGCACACAATGGTTTTTTGCTTACGCCAACAACCACGAATGACATTTTCCTAAGCACGTAGCTCTAGTCCAGTGAATCTAGGGTAAATTTATAGCTCAGTCTTACCTTTTTATGACAACCGAAGTCTTACCTTTATGCGCGCGCAAATTGCAGAGACCATATCAGAACGCTTCAGCCAATGTTAAATAGCTCAGTTATTGTGTTTTTGCGCGCGCAAATCAACGTTTGTTGATCCAGTTTATAACTTTATAGTCCACTAACCTTGTCGTCTCTAGTGTCAGTTTTCTCAAGCAAGAACGTATCTTGTGTTGGCAACCAAAGACTGTCACTATCCAACACTGTCGAATCACCAAGCTGCAGTGGAAGCCTAGAATAGGGAACAGTTTTTGTTGCGATTTACAAATAAATTACAGTTGAAAGCCATTTCACACCTAAAAGCTTGTACACTATGTAGAAAATTCTGGACTGCGAAAATGTGTAAAAAGTCCAGGAAAATAATCCGAACAATATTGCAGAAGTCGAAATAAAATCCAACGAACCCAGAAATTTCTAAGCGAAAGTCCCTGGAAAAGTCCAAAAAGGGCGAAGAAAAAATCCGAAAATTCACTGGGAAAACCCATGTATATTTGAAAGTCCGAAAAACTTGTACATTTTTTTCAGACTGAAAATACTTCTCGCCTATTACATTAGCGAGCAGCAGTAACAATTATTTGCTTTAGAGAGAAAGTCTGAGAAATATTTGCTCATCTTTAACGACACCATTTATTGCACAAAAACTGATATCTTTTAAAGAGAAAAATTAAATAAGAATTATTGTGCTCCAAAAAAGTCAACCAGCATATTCTGGTCCAGAGTTGTTCTGGAAAGATGGATCGTATATTACATGAAATACTTACGATGCTGACGGAAACATGTGAATAAACAAAAACCAACAGATCAATAAGACTTTGAAATTCTTGAAAATCTCTGGTATTAGCCAATGGATTTCAGATAATTTAAAAACAGTGCAAAGCTAGCTGGTCAGTAGCTACAAATATCCTTCAAACACGTTAGTCTAACTAACACCACTCTAGCGCAATACGGTGTAAAGAAAAATTGAATCGTGAAAGCCCTTTTATTGATGTATTTTTTTTGTTTAATTCATGCATCTTTAGTTGAGACAGAAAACACGACACGTGAGGCAAAGTTTATCTGATGAGGAAACTGTGAACAACATGATTTCACTGCACAATGCCGAATTAAAACTACTTTATCCTTTTGTTTGATTCATTTCAAAGATTAAAAACGTTCGACACTTTAGCGGGACGATCTGATAATTGAATATGATCTTTTATACTAATCCAACTTATGTGAAATAAATGAAAAGATTGAATGAAAAACGGCTTTACGATGTCAATAAAATTTTTGGTGGTAAAGCTTTCTTTTTTTCTAAATTAGTTTTGTAAATTCGTGTAAATTTTACACACTAACGTTTTTACTCTTTTTTCTGTCAAAGGTTCCCACTGTGATATCATTTTTTTCGCTTCAAATTTCACAATACAAGTTTCTAAGATAAGACCCTGTTTTTCGATGTAGATATCTAGATGCTGCTCTCCAATTGAAATATGAACGTAAAGAATTTTTTTAGCAGCTTAGAAACTTCTGTTTCTTTGCTTTTTAAGTGGCATGCCAAGAGAGCAACGTGCTGGGCGTTTACTTGTACAAAACGTAGTAGTACGTGACCTTATATAAATATATAAAATCATTTATACAAGGTGCGTTTGTATTAAAACTGAATCTAGAGTTTAATTTATCCTGTTTTTCACGGGAACAAGCAAGTTTTTTCCCTTACCAATTTTAAAGCTCATATATTTGCATCATGTGGGCATGGCTTTTCGATAGCAATCGAGTGCTTACGTTTAGCGAGGGCCACCGACGTGCAGTTTTTAGAAAAAGGAACTTCTTTGATTAAAAATTGCCAACTTGCATTCAAAATTAAGAAAATAAGATATTTTCATCCTTAAAACATACTTTAAAAACCAATCTTATGAAGTAAGAAATTTTTTTTTCTTGAGCTGATGCTTGGAAGGTTCCACGAACACGTGCAAAAAAAATAGATTTCGATCTGATTTGATGGGATTATACAAATTCTGCACATGTGTGCTCAACTGTTTGTTTATCAAAGTTATATAACGTCATGTAAAAACAATTGATAAACATGTGCTTAACATTTGACGTTGGTGACTATGGATGAAACAGTTTATGAAAATTTTGCCAAAGGGAAGTGAAGACCAAGTAAGCAAAGATAAACATGCAGTAAAAGTTATTTATTAGCAACTTTCTGTAAGTCTTTGTTCTGAACAAATCGTGCATTTATAGCCGTTTTTTATGACAAAAGTTTTTGTGATTTTCATTACACTAATTAGTCCATTGTACAAAATAGCCAATCAGAGCAGAGCACTGGTCACCTCCTACGTGATGGCCTTTTACTTCCTAATTATTGCCCATACCCAAAATGCACTTCAGGCTTGGCTGACCACATGCTTGTCTATTTTTCTTCGTGTAATTACACCCTTATCTAGGGCAAATTATATACTCCTTCATTAAGCGATTGTTTTTCCGTATTTCTTAGCCACTAAAGAAGTCTGCGATGTAATCAACTTCATGAAATTTGCAGTATCAGTCTTGTTGTTTCTCATTTAATTTGTCCCTATTTTGTATTACTGCGGTAGCAAAGCATAACTTCAATCAATCGAGGTTGAAACAAATATTTTTTTTACACTAAGTATTACCTAGGACATTTGAAGAAGAATATAATTTGGACTTTTGCCTGATGTAGCAGAATATGTAATGCTTTCTTTCAAATAGGCTGAGATTCTCTCTTTGTTAAGATGAAAAGTTCACGTTCACTAATCTGCTAATGGGATGTATGTGTCGTCCAGTGATTTCAGCATGGAAAGGTGGTGGATGAAGAACTGTGTTTGGAATTCCACGCTACCCAAGAATTTGCAAAAAAAATTATTTTACGTTAATGATCAAGCAATTTTTTGATTATGTTCTTCTGTTTGGATCTTCAAAATGAATTATTCACATATAACTTACTATCATCCAACATTCAAAGACGTGCCACGCAATCAATTTTAAAGCTCCTCAAACTGATGTTAACTGCATAAAAACTCCTTTCTTGTTGACTATCACAAGTGCTAATGATTACAAAATGTATTGCCTTGATTGATCGAACAGCTCGCTTTTCAATGTTTGTTCAGTCTAGTCCGTGTTCCGGACAGACCGGGGCCATTTTTGTCGTGAAATATATTTCTTTCGTTGGCTGTATATCTTCAAGAAATTTCGTTACTAATAAAGTTACTCATAAGTAAATTTTCTAAATATATTTTCAGTTTGTTTAATGAATTCATTTTGGCAAATCTTGGAATGGTTACTATGAGATTCTCGGCTCCGCAAAAGAGAAAAGAGAGTGGAATTCCTGTGTGGCTGTTCATCTCTATAGCGCTGAGTTATCCTTTTGTCAATGTCAGTTGCTGGAGTGACTTTGCTCGCTCGTGGAGAAAAATCTCCTTATCTTTTTAAAAAATGTAACCTACGTTGAACGAAAAGAAGACCACTGAATGCAAGTAAGAAATGGACTTAAATTTGTCTGTGCTGTAATACTGAAAATTGCTTGTTTGTTAAGACATAGGCTAGGTTGGAATTCGGTTTCCTCCTGAGGCCAGTTGTTCGAAAGCTGGATGGTGCTGTCCACTGAATGGTGATTTTTTGCAGCCATCGTAACATTTTCCATCATTATAACAAACAATTGCGACTGATATCGATAGATTAAAGTCTCTAATAGTTATATCGTTGACCAAAATGGAAGTTTCGTGCTGTTTTGTCCAATTTTATGAACTTTGAAAAACGCACTATCCAATGAATAGCGCTATCCAACTTTTGAAGTGAAGAACTGTCCACTGTAATAAAACTGGAATAGGGAGGAATCTCCTCGACTGGATCTCCATAGGAAGAGCACATAACAAAATATATACTTTTCCAGTGTGAATGTCTAGTATGAACTTCCAGTATGTATGAATTGTAGGCTATTCCAGTATCCTTGCTCTGGGTGTAGAGCTTTCGGTGCAAAGGTTGCAAGTTTAATCTTGTCATGAAACGGTTGCGTTATACATTATTACAACAAAATTAATTGCAAACTTTGATTAATGTTTCCTTTTCCAAAGACATAATTAGCATAGTTAGGCCACATAAATGCATCAAGTCAATAGCTATATCAAGTAAACTGCGGCAAGAGTCATTAAATTATTTGGAAAAGCAACCGAGAACATATTACCGACTTTCACACATAAACATTACGTTTTGCCTCGTTGTCATTTTTATTTTGGGGGGATGAAATTTCACGGTAAAGAAGAAATAAAAGTGAGTTGACAAAGAAAATGAAAGCGGTTCCATGAAGGGTAAAAGCGAAAAGATATTAAAAAAATATCCTTGAGATTAATACAATAAGCCTTAAAGACATTAGCTAGCATAACTCGTTCGATAAAAAAAACAACTCGAACAAAGCAAAGTGACGAAACGAAATCACTAAAAATGAAGTGACAGAAAGAGAAATATCATCCTCTAATTTTAACCAATCAATCATCTTGAAAGTTTTAACTAACATCCATCATTCTCCTTTAAACAGAATGGAACTTGAACCTTTCAACAATTCTTTATGGCAAAGTCAGATTACTAATTATCCTTTGTAAAAGTTTTTTTAAAAATTTTTTTTCATCTCGCTCTCTTATGTACCTCATTTGTACCTATTATTCACTCGCTATTTTTGATCTTAAAGGCTTGGTGTCTGTTTTTCTGACAACTAAGCAATTCTTCGATTTTCAAGTATATAAGAAATTTGCCAACGTATTCATTTTCATGTGAAAACTAGCCTCAAGTAATCAGTAAAGAAAAACAGGAAATGTCGTGTAGATACAGCACAATTATTGCCTCGAGGAACCTCATTTGCAACTGCAAGAGTCTTTATTTCAACTCATTTCTCTAATTTTTATGGCCTTCATTCTTAGTAATTTTAAACGCTTATGAGGTTTAGAGGTAGTTATAACGTTGATATTTCCTTGATTTAATTTTTTAAAGCAAAAGTCGTGAGGTAGAGACGTTTTGTTTATGAGATACGTCTTTGTTGACTACTTGATTGAAATGCAAATCAACTCTTAAATCTGCATTCGAATTCCATTTCAGTGATCTGACCAATCAGAGCTGAGCTCTCCTCTGTGATTGACAGGCATGCGGTCTAGCCTCCCACACAGTGCCGCTTCGCCCAAACATCTTTTACAACAAAAATATATTCATAGTTTTATCGAATATTTGCACTAAAAATCGGCTTTTAACACCGCAATTTGGCCAGGAGAATTCGAGGTAAATCAAGAATTGGTCTCTAGAGCTTCGTCTTCGGCTACGGTGAGTGTTTTTACCGCGTAAAATCGAAGATTTTGAACACAATCTGACATAAATGAAGTGGCTTGGTAGACGCTACAACAGCGTTGTCTGCTCTTCGTACTTTGAAATCTTTGACTTTTGCGCTCTATAACAATATTATAGAACTTTTGTAGACAAGGCTAAGTTCTTTTAATGGTTTGTGGTGGAAAGTACGTTCTTCTAAACCAACAAATTTGACTCTAGCCTGCGCAAAATTTTTGTTTCAAAATATAAGTACGTCACAATATTTGGAACATTGTCGTTCATTTCACTCTGCACTCGACTGATCAATATTTTTATCAAGTATTTCGTCACAAAAGTGTATTTTGTTGATGATAGATTTCCATAAGATTTGTGTTTGGGAATTAAGGTATCTTTGAAAGCAGAAACTTTCTAAGGGACCTATATCCGCCGAATTTCGTGAAATATTCGGCTTGATTCCAAGTTACAGAAATTAGAATTCCTAAGAACTTTATTTCGAACGATTTACCCACACGTAGAATTTCTAAAGAAAACCCTTTAATTCTATGATTCATGTTAGAAAATAAAATGTAAACATTTGGGAGAAAGAGATGGAATTTTATTCAAGTTGAGGGTTTGGTTGGAGTGGGGAAATTAGCTTCTTCCATTCATCTTGCTAGCAATTCACAGATTGCGTTTTTTCAACATCTTTGACATCTTGGGAATGATTTTCATCTTGACACTGGATGACATGGGGCTTTCGATGAAAAGCGATATGATGAATTCTCCAATTTAGTAAAATAGTTGTGTTTAATTTGTGAATGAACTGTGGTTGTACTGATATGAAAATATTTCATGTCTCTCTTGTTGATGTTTTTCTGTTGTATTACTTGATTATTCAAGGCATTAATGAAAGTTCAACTTTACCAAAATTTGGCATCCTCTTTCTATTATTTTATTGCTTGTATGTGGTTGATGTAACTCGTGTCATTTCAGGTGAGCAATGTCAAACTACATGCATCAAGGTGGCCACATGCAGTATGGTGCTCAAATGAGCAAGGAAGAGCAGAATGCAATGTGGTATGGCCAGCAGCATGGTTACAATATTGATTCTGGCATCAACAGTGAACACAACACTGCACCACCATCCATGCATGGCGATGAAGAAAACTTGATGTCAACCCTTGACCAGGAGTTTAGCGCTCAAGGAATGACGGACATGAATGAACAATTTACCACATCAAGAAGGTGGGAACACAAAATTTCATTTCTTATATGACATCTCATTCAGTGCTAAAAGCATGTTTTTGTCTCTAGTTTGCGAATTCGTCAGGCAATGTTTCCTGAGTCAATGGATGATGGATCAAATGTACCAGTCCCTCAGCTAGATCCAACTGCAAACACTGCCGTTCAACGTCTCTCTCAGCCTTCACAAATGGTGAAAGATGCTGTTGTTGATCTCATCAACTACCAGGTTAGTTCTAAATTTGAAACTGGTAGAGTCTAATATTTTCACTTATTTTTGTTAACGATTTTCAATGTTAAACTGTTTTATAGGATGATGCTGATGTTGCGACAAGAGCTATCCCAGAGCTGACGAGACTGTTGAATGACAATGACCCAGTAAGAACTGCATTGTATTTTATTTTATTCACATGAATCACAATTAATATGAACAAAAACTGATGCATGTGACTATCTCTTCTCAGGTGGCAGTCGGACAAGCTGTGTCAATGGTTCATTTGTTGTCCAAGAAGGAAGCTAGCCGTCATGCTGTGGCAAGTTCTGGCCCATTGATGGTTTCTCTTGTGAGAGTGATGGACTCTTCTGATGACGCAGAGACTGTTCGATCCATTGCGGGAACATTGCACAACCTTTCTGGCACTAGGTAATAAAATGGATCACTCAGAAGTCTCCTTAAGAATGAAACAACTCATATACTTACTTTATCAGGCAAGGATTGCTGTCCATTTTCAAGTCTGGTGGAATCCCTGCTCTCGTTAAACTCCTGGGCTCATCTGTGGAGTCCATTGTCTTTTACGCCATCACGACATTGCATAATTTGCTGTTGCATCAAGAAGGCGCCAAGATGGCTGTTCGCCTTGCTGGAGGCTTGCAAAAAATGGTTGCTCTGCTGCCCAGATCAAATGTCAAATTTCTTGCCATTGTAACAGGTATAGAAAAGTAACTTCTGATGTTTATTTTTGGTAGAAGTTTGGTGTATTTCGGGAAAAAAGTTTCTGCTGAAACAGCTATTTGTTCCACTTAGAAAATACTTCTTCACGCTTTCTTTTTTGTGATGGTGTCTTGCTTCATACTTCCGTTAATGTTTAGATTGTCTTCATGTCCTTGCCTATGGCAACCAAGAAAGCAAACTAATTATCCTGGCCTCTGGTGGACCAGCTGAGCTTGTGAGGATTATGAGGAGTTATAATTACGAGAAACTGCTTTTTACAACAAGCAGGGTTTTAAAAGTTTTGTCTGTTTGTTCAAGCAACAAACCAGCCATTGTTGAGGTGAGGATTGTTGTTCAAAACTTTGGCATTTGCTCTTGCAAAATGATGATGTCATTATGTGTCATTTAGGCAAATGGCATGCAAGTTTTGGCCCAACATCTTGGCTCTCAAAGTAATCGTTTGGTGCAGAATTGCCTGTGGACCCTAAGGAATATGTCTGATGCTGCAACTCGTGTTGATGGTCTTGACAATTTGCTTCAAATGTTGATTCAGTTGCTATCGTCAAATGAAGTACAAGTTGTGACGTGCGCTGCTGGAGTGTTGTCGAATCTGACTTGCAACAATCCAAGAAACAAACAAATTGTGTATAGAGTTGGAGGTGTTGAGGCATTGGTGAGGACTTGTATTCAAGCTGGTGAACGAGAAGAGATTACAGAACCAGTGGTGTGTATTTCTTAAAATAACAAAATTTATTTCTTGTAGTTTTGTGTTCAGCTACCTAGCTACTATAGTGCATAGTTAAACTCTTATAGTAACAAACATCACTTCGACTAGGTCTGTGCTCTTCGTCACATCACAAGTCGCCATCAAGAGGCAGAGGAAGCCCAGAATGCAGTTCGGGTTCACTATGGTTTACCCGCTCTTATCAAACTTCTCAATGCTCCATCAAGATGGCCGCTTATCAAGGCAGTTGTTGGTTTGATAAGGAACCTGGCATTGTGTCCTGCAAATCACGCTGCTATCAGAGAACATGGTGGAATCCCTCGTATGGCACAGCTTCTTATGAAAGCACATCAAGATATCCGCAGAGCTGGCGGTCAGCCAATTGTTGTTGATAATGTTCGAATGGAGGATATCGTTGAAGGCACTGTTGGTGCTCTGCATATTCTCTCCAGAGAACCACACAACCGAGCTGTGATCAGAGGACTTAATGTAATCCCACTCTTTGTCCAAGTAAGGAATAATGCTGATAAACTACAACAATACTTGTGCACTTGAAACATATAGGAAATCCTGCTTTTGAGCAAACGTTCCAACCAATTCTTACTGGCAAAATGTTTTTGCTTGAAACATTGAGAGCTTATTTCTTTCAAGCAGTTTTATGTGAGCTGTCTGGTAGAGTTACTTGATTGCTTGTCTTAGTATGATTCAATTATATTTCAGCTTCTGCAGTCTAATGTTGAAAACATTCAGCGTGTAGCAGCAGGTGTATTGTGTGAATTATCACAAGAGAAAGAAGGTACTGATATGATTGAAGCAGAAAATGCATCAGGACGTCTCAATGAATTGATTCATTCCACCAATGGGGCAGTGGCTGCATATTCTGCTGCTGTTCTTTTCCGTTCATCTGGAGACAAATCACAGGATTACCGCAAGCGATTGTCTGTTGAATTGAACTCTCTTTTCAAGGATGACATGCAGTTGAATGAGGTAGTCTAATATGTAGTATTGTTACTTTTGTGGTAGCTCTTACAAAACTTATATTAAGGCAAACAGTTGAGTGAACTAGTAAATATTTCCTCTCATAGCAAATGATGGCAGAGCATTATCCAATGGATCAAGGCTACCAGATGGATCCTTACATGCAGCAAGGTATGCACCAACAACAACAAGGTTATCTTGGACAACATGGTGGCTACCCTCAGCAATATGGTCAGCCTCAACAGCAACAATATATGAGTCATGATCCTAACTTTGGTTATAATTCCATGGGTGGGCATCCTCAGCCTGGGCCACAATGGTTTGATTCTGATTTGTAAGATCAGCGAACAAACTTCATACTCATGTAAGCTTTACTCAAACGGATAATTTGACAGCATAATATGTAGACATAGAGTTTGCGACTTGTATAGTAATCAGTTTTGTTTCATTCTTTCATCTTATTTCACATTATCTAGGCTTTTCTGAGTGCAAAGTGTGTGAACATTTTAGAGCAGGTTACAAATTAGGTTGGGTTCGTCTTTCACTTCTATTCTTTTGCTTAGTGGTACTTGAAAGTATACTGCTTCTTAGAAATGTAAAGTACTGTGACCACAACAGAATATTTTTCAGTTGTTTCATAGTAAGAATGTATATTTTATATTTGGCATGACCCTATGCCAATGCTAGAGAGAATTTAGGAAATTCAATATGATTAATATGCAAGACTAATGTGCGAAGTTTTTGCATTGTTAACAATAATTTTTAATTCTTTCCTGTTTAAAGTTTGTGTAAAATGTGGAGAGACTGTTGGAGCTGTAGTTGGAAAGTACTCGAATGTTCATATGCAAACCTTACTCTAGCATTTGCATGTAGTAGTTTCATGGTCAATATATGTGAATATTTTCTAGTCTACCAAACGTGTGCTTTTGTTGTGATATCAGAAGGAATGCCTGGATAAAACACAACAGTTTCAAGCCTCCATCTTGTAGCATATGTAGCCTACGAACAGGCTGGAAATCGTTTAATGGACCAATCAGGGCTCGTACCTTGACCGACGTCATCGGAAACATTTTCACTTATTGAAGGAAGTTTGAAAAAGTCTAAGGAATTGAGAAACTGTAATGGAGTATCATTAAAATATAAAATAAGTTTAAAAGTCAAGAAATTATAAAATATTTCGTTTGTTTCTGCAAAAAAATATCGGCTTATTTCGGTTGCTAGATAGGAGTTAAGTTTCTGTAAATTTGGGTTGTTATAAATGACTTATTGGTGGACAGACTTCAGCTGAGCTGCCTGAGCAGCCCGAACAATGTTCTCTTTGTTGATGAAAATGTTTTCGTGGCATGGTTTAAAACTGGCTCTGTGTTTGTTCCCATAGTAATTCTGTACTAAGGAGAAATATCTTAAGTCTAAGGATATGTTAATATGCGTCATAAAGGAGATAAAATGTAGTGACCAGTTGTAAAATGGCGGTGGGAAGACTACGTTGGTCTGCGATTCTTTTGAACGTACTAATTCTGGTTTCAACATCATATATTGATAATGGATACGTTTGTCATTCAGTGTTAAAAATGTTTATAATGCCAGCAACGTGCCCTCTTACATCAAGAGACAGTAAAATACTGTATCAAGTTGTTATCGATGCTGGAAGTACGGGTAGCAGGGTTCATATCTTTCGATTTCGTCAAACATTAAGAGGTATATGTAGTTCAAAGGTTTTCCTCTGTAATTGTGATATTGTATAACATAGAATAAATTATTAGTAATTGCTCAGGTCATTAACTACCTGATTAACCTAATTTGAATTTCCAGCATAGAAATAATCACCTAGTGATCGAGAGAGAAAAACAAGTTACCCTGAAGGACATTTCCACACATTGAGATTGAAGTAAACTTTTTAATTTTTAAGGTATCAAGTTAGAAAATTCAGATTTTGAAGAAATTGAGCCAGGGTTATCATACCATCCTACAAAACCTGAGAAAGGCGTGTATTCAGTCAGTGGGCTTATAAAGAAAGCTCTAGATGTTGTTCCAAGGAATGAGTGGGGTTTGACTCCAGTCTCTCTGAGGGCCACGGCAGGTCTTCGTCTTCTCCCTGACATTGTGGCACACAAGATTATTGAAGAGGTTATCCTATTCATAGTGTTTATCAGATAATCAATGTTAACTGAAACTTGTATCAAGAGTATATATTGGTAGTACATCATATCCTTTTGTTTCTCGCATATAACTAGGTCCGCAAACTGTTGATGGTATCACCTTTCAAGAAAATTGATTCAGATTTTATTTCTATCATGGATGGGTATGATGAAGGTATATGATATTCCTGAATTTTAACCAGAATAATTTGTACATTTCTCATCAATTTTTTACTTTTATCTTGTAGGTATATTTGCTTGGACAACACTCAACTTTTTGACTGGTAAGTTGACAAATTGTTGTACTTTTAAATGTTTCTGAAATATTCATGATAAATAGTTTGTTTTTTCTTGGTTTTTTTTTAACCAGGTAATCTTGTTGAGCCATCCTGTGAGACTTTAGGAGCCCTAGATCTTGGCGGGGGATCAACTCAGATTGTATTTAAACCAATGTCAAAAGTAGCTACTGAGATTTATCTTGGACAATATTAAGACCGTGGTCCACAAGGAAGGTTGAATTTTCATTTGTCTGATAGAAATCAATTCTCTGTTCAATACAGGAGACCATTCTGTCAAGTCCAGAGACGCACTTGAACACAGTTAAAATCCTTGGAACAAAACATAATTTATATTCTTATAGGTAGGTTCATCTCACAAAGGCCACTCAAATGGTTCCAATTCTTTTCAAACTTTTAAAGCAATTATTTGATGTTAGTTATCTAGGTTTGGGATTGATGTCAGCAAGACAAAGTGTCTTGGATTTCACTTCCTTAGACAATCAAGAAAATAGTAAGAAGAGTTACAACTCACTTGAGATGCGCCTCAGACATTCAAATGCCCCTTTTTCCATGCTAAAAGCATTCCATTATTTCAGCTACTGTCAGCTCAAGTCCATGCATAGTGCCATCCTATAATGGAACTTGGTCATTTTCTGGAAGAAATTTTGTTGTCTAGTGAGTTCATGTCTCACCTTTTAGCTTAGCTTAACTCCAACACAATCATGTATTTCCTATTTATCTTCAAATTCTAAATTATAAAATCTTTGGTGTTTTTCTTTCTTCAGTGGTAACAGATCTTTCAGTTATGAAAACTGTGTTCGTTTCATTGAAAGGATTGTTACCAATGTTCATCAGCCAGGTGATACAAGATACAGAAGTTGTTTCATCTTGATGGTTGTGATTAATATGACAACTTTCAATTGCAGCGGAGATTGCAAACAGAAGATTTTTTGCATTTTCTTATTTTCATGATATTGCGATTGCTCTTGGCTTAGTGGGTAGGTTTTTCGCATTGTTCTTCTCAATTCCTGTTGTAGTTTGTTCATTGTTTTATTCGTCTTTCTCGTCTGGTTAGGCCGTGATACAGGTGGATCACTCACTTTAGAAAGTTATGTTACTGCAGCAAAGAGAGGTTCGTGCTTTGAGCAAGCTTTGAACGTGATTTGAACAAAAGGATCTGATAATTCTCTTCGTTTTTAGTGTGCTCTGTCGAGACATCTGAAGGCAATAAGTCTCCATTCTTGTGTCTTGATGCAGTGTACATCACAACATTGCTAAGAAAAGGATATGGTTTCCGTGATTCCCAACATATACAGGTGATAAAGAGTGTGGCAAGCTACTCTAGTGATACAGTCGAACGTCTATAACAAAACATCAAAGAGAAGAAGACAAATTTACGTATTAGAGAGGTTTCCACATTAGAGAGATGTTCACAACAGAAAATTGGCCCTACCCGCGAGCTCGACTGTTTTCGAGATATACTACTCTTTTCCTTGGTGTCTGTTTTTTAAAATTAATATTTTGTCTTTAGATCGCAAGGAAAGTGAATAATGTCGAAGTAAGTTGGGCGCTTGGTGCTGCTCTTCATATGCTTGATGACAACTCGTAGTTATCGGGCTTTGGCTACTTCAAAAGTGTAGAAATACTGTCGCTGCGCTTGAGGGTGATGTGGGAAGGATGCTGAAGGAACCGAAAGCTAAATTCTAGCTTACTCGCAGATTGCAAACGTGATTAGAGTCATACAGAGATGTCTTTGCCTCTGAAAATGATTTAGATTCAAGTCTAACCAGGCGTTTTTTTCTCAAATTGCTTGGCTGCAATTTTGGATGCACCTGAACTGTCAAAAAAATTGGGATTTGACCGACATTTTCGCCTCTTTTTGTGGCACAATCGTAGTTTTAAAAGAGAAGGCTGCGAGTTTAAGATGTATAAAGCATATCTAATGCTTTTTTGCAAATTTATTAATATTTTTTATTGCGCTTACTACGCATTTTATTCACGTTTTTGCCTCGTGTATGTGACGTCATCACAAATCCATTATTGTGCAAAGCCTGGGAACGAGTTTTTCCTGCCCACAGTTCCGTGCTCGCTCACTGCTCATTCCTTCCAATATAGAGATACATTAGCAACTACAAAACAAAATGGGTCATCATAATCTTTGGTTTAGTCATCCAAGAAACTTTGGACCGGGCTCTAGAAGCTGGTAAGATATAGTTTAGTCCCTTGGCTTTAGAGAAATTGGGTCAAGAACTCTGGTTTCGCTTTGATTCGAAAATAATTTTGAGTGTGAATGTTGGATTTTGAATATTCAACTTTTCAAGATGGCGGCATTAGACACGTGTTTTTGTGTTTTCTCTATTTATATTTGACTCATACTTTTTAAGTACGTATGACTGCTTTCTATATCACTAAGAGCATCACTCTCCAGCTGTATGCGATGCAACTTGTAATCTATATTTTTGCCATTGTCTTACGTGTTTTGAGATGTGCAAGAAGACATACTTAAAAGTATTTATGTTGTTTGACAAAATTTTATTTATTCTAGCCGAGTATGTTCAAACCGACATGGTTTGATTCGCAAAT
>JAODVQ020500581.1:0-12098 GCA_025400075.2 Phenganax stokvisi
AACTGGATGGGCCGCCACTTCTTCACTGGCGGCCTGATGCCGAGCAAGGACCTGCTGTCCACATGCCAGAACCACCTCGAATTGCATCGCCAGTGGAGGTGGCGCGGCATCCACTATGAGAGGACTGCGCTGGCCTGGCTGGAAAACCTCGATCGCGAGCGAAGCGACGTGCTTCAGATCTTTCGCCAAGTCTACGGGGACGACGAGGCGGAACTGTGGTTTGCTCGATGGCGGATCTTCTTCCTGGCGTGCGCGGAGCTTTGGGGATACAGGCGGGGCACGGAATGGCATGTCGCACACTATCTCTTTGGAAAGCCACCCGCAGCGCACGTTGCGGATCTGGGACCGTCCGCAGGTGAGTCGTCGGCGCGGGCGGATCCCTAGGGAGGAAACTGGAAGTTGTCGATGAAGCCCTCGACGGAACCGGCTGCGCCGTACAGGATGGCGACGATCGCTAGGCTGACTGCATTCTCCCCCCAGCGGCTCAGGGCATGGGAGCGCCGTTACGAACTGCTGCGCCCCAAGCGAGGGCCGGGCGGCCATCGCCTATACGGCCGCAAGGACCTGCGCGTGCTGAGGGCGATACGGCAACTGCTGGACGCCGGTCGCTCCATCGGGGAGATCAATGACATCGGCCGCGACCAACTCCTCGGCATGGCCCTGCCAACAGCTGTCTCGTCCGACCGCGTGGAGTCGTGGACCCGCGGCATCGTTGAGGCCGCTTTGGGCATGGATGAGCGAACCCTGCAGGACACCCTGGATGATGCGCTCGCCTCCCTGGAACCGGAGCAGGCGATAGAGCGCGTGGTCCTGGCGGCGCAGCGGCGGATCGGCAGCCTCTGGTCGCAAGGCCAGTGCTCGATCGCCAGCGAGCACATGGCGACCGGGATCTTCGTGTTTCGCTTGCGAGGTCTGGTCGAGGTCGAGGAGTCGCAAGCCGCCGCCGGTGCCCCACACGCTCTGTGCGCGTGCGTTCCTGGTGAACGGCACGAATTGGGTCTGCTCGCGATCGCCTATTCGCTCGCTCACCGGGGTGTCCGCATCACGATGCTGGGCGCGGATGTTCCGTTTGCTGATCTGTACAAGGCATGCACGTTGGTTGAGGTCCGGGCGATTCTGCTCTCCGTCTCCAGCCGAATCCTTTTTGAAGCCGGCAAGGCCGAATTGCTGGAATTCCGCCAGCACCTCGACCCAAGCACCGCAGTTGTCCTAGGCGGAAGCGGAGCGCCTCCTAGCGACCCTGAGCTGCATGCATCTTCCGTAACTCTGGTGCCGTCCGAGCAGCCACCCGGGGAAGCTGCTCGATCATTGCTCGAGGTGATCAGGGTCTCCATGCGCACACTCAGCGCGCGTGCCGAATAGCTCGATCCGGGGCCGAGTCGGGCGTCGACGCATGCTGCGCAGAGGCCCTCTTTGAACGGGATCGGATCACAATGCCAGAAGCAGAGAGCACGCACATCATCCAAGGTCGAGCGAGTCTCCAAGATCGAACGACTTAGCTCATTTTGCTCAGGGACTCGACGCTAGAACCTCGATTGCCATCAAAACCTTCTCCTTCACGTGATCACGATGAATGAATCCTTCATTCATGGATTCGGTAATCAAGGATGCAACACACCGCTTTGATACTCGGCGAATGCAAGCGTGCTCTTGAATCGTACTTGCTAGCTCGACTAGTTTAGACCCGGACAAGCTACAAATGTCGTGGTGCCATAGACCATTTGCTTGACCGTCACAGGAGCAACCGGGTTTCTTGATGATGGTCAGTCCTAGGCTTTCGAGTTTCTGCCTCTCAACGAGAGCGAAATCGAACTTGTCCAGAAAATCTCGTTGGCCTGCTAAGGCTGCAATCAAACGCCCAACATTGGACTTGTCTTCCTTTACCGTCCACACCGACAGAGCATTGGCAGACGTCCTTAGGCTACTCAGTGCATCCGCCTGAACGTCTCCCTCCCCGAATTCATTAGGGCTTTGGAAAGATGCCTTACGATCAAGTTTCCTTAGAATGAACGACATTGGCGTGTGCAGTGAGTTCATCGAGGGAAATCTGCATATCGGACTTCAGTGCGGGGATCGTTTCTCTCTCTACCGCCGCTTGCAATGCTGGGAAGCTTCCACTATACGCGAGATCGCTAAGGGCCACCGAACCGGCGTCGCGGGCAAGTGGAAGAGACGAGTACAAGAGGCTTTCTGCGATGTACGCTCGTGCCGGCAGGGTCCGCTCATGCTCGATTCTACCTAGGGCACGTACGATATCGGCCGCTACACCTAGGTTCGTCTCAGGCGAGTTGATTCGAATGCTCAACTGATGCATCCCGGCAACTGGATGCTCCCGGACAAAGCGATTCAAGACCAACGCAGTCTTGCTGTCCATTCCATCTTCGAGGATTTCGCCGGAGGCAGTGACAATAATCTCGTCGATCCTGGACTCAATCTCGGGGATCTCGTAGAATGCTCTCGCTTCCGACTCCGATGGGGGAGTCTTGGGAAAATCATTGCCCAAGTCGGGTGGCAGAACCCTCGTGATGCTATTGGCCAAGCTAGACGCTCCCATTGTCGAGACAACGACAAAGCGCCTTAGCATGTCATTCCCAAACTCCCGCAGAGTCAAGGGCTGTTGGTCTTGTTGGGACTGTGACGTGTTTGGACTGGTCATGGACTGTCTCCCTGAGATTCAATCTCGCTTGCCAGACGTACGAGTTCGTCAAATAGGTCGGGGATCGCGGGATCAGAAAGTTCGCTAAGCCCCGGTACCGAGTTGATGTCTAGATCGACTCGGCACGAAGTTTCCCCCTGCTCCTGAGAAACCACGCCGCCACTACCAATCGTGATGGACTCGACTTGCTGAGTCGACCAGCGGGCTATCCGGTTCAACTGGAGTCCTCCTATGACCTCTGAAACACGCCTTCGGTTGGTCTGGTAAATGAGATCCCTACAGTTCGAATCCACCGTAAGTGATCCAATGTGCTCACTCAGAATTCTGGCACCGGTCTCAATATCAGGCGTTGGCTTTACGAGAACCACCCCAAAGGCCAAACGTCGGAGTTGTGGCCGACCTGGCATTCCAATCCATCGTTGCCCGATCTCCTTGAACGAGTCTACAACTTCGGAGTACAGGGGAAGGTCCGCTGCTTTAGTCGCATTTGCCGGATTGACAAGCTGCCATCTTAATTCGAAACTTACTGGGTTCCGAATCATCATCAAGGATTTGTTGTCAACCGTACCGTGCAATTGCAAGAGATTCGTTGTCGCGTCATCGGTAAGTGAGGCGTGTCGTACACCGAACATCGACATCCACACCCTGGCGGGGTCGATGACTTGAGGGCTGGGAAGTGGGAACGCCGTAAGGCGAAACATATCCGCATGCCAGCCAGTAGATAACTCAGAGGTGCTGTCTGTCATAGCATGTGGTGGCTAGAGATCGGTCGCAGCACGTAGCTATTCGTTCAACTGCTATCAATGTAGCAGCCGAAACCTACGTAGCGTAGAGTATCAGGATTCCTGTGTCAACCTCCTTGAAACACCTTGAAACACCTCCCTGAAGCAGGGCACCTGTCGGCTACGCGCACTGCCCGAGCCTCGGTGGACAGCCGCGCGTCAATCTCTATGGTGCCGTACCGTCCTGGCTGAGACGAATGCCGATGCAAGCGCGGGTCGTCGTGCGCCGGCGCACGCCATTTGGCGACGATCCGATTGGTGTCCGCGATGTCGGCCGCCTAGAGCGGTCGATCGGACCGATGGTCGAAATATGGCGCTGGCCTATACAGGCATCATCGCCGGAGCGCGCCATCTTGGAGGCGCTCGATGAGCTGGCACAGTTTGCGAGCTTCGAGAACTTGGACAGGGTTTTTGAGGCGCTGACCCCGCCGCAGCCAAAGCAGCTCATGGCACTGCTAACCGTTTGCCGTAGCGTGAAGGTGCGTCGGCTGTCTCTCGTCTTCGCGGACAAGCACCAGCATCGCTGGCGCAAGCATCTCGACACCTCAAAGATTAACCTTGGCTCCGGACCGCGGGCGCTGGCTGTGGGCGGGAAGCTTCACCCGACTTACCTCATCTATGTGCCGGAAGGATTGGTGCCCGCGAAGATTGTGAGGGCACGCAGCGATGCTTGACCGGTCGGTGACACGAGTTCGACTCCTGCTGAGGGTGCTGCCGGATATCGCAAGGGAGACCGTGTTCGCGCTCAAGGGCGGCAAGGCTATCAACCTGTTCTACCTGGCATGCCAAGGCTCACAATCTTCGCTGCTTCGCAGCCGTCCCCCGGAAGCAGGGCCTGCCGGCCTCTTGGTCTCCTTCAGCGCACCTCTGACCGGCAGGCTCACTAGCACCGCGGCCCTGTTTCAGTACAAGACGTGGCTGCGGCCGGACATCCAGATGGTGTTCGGCGTGGGTCGCCGGCGGGAGGGCGGTACGTTCATGGTGTGGGAGGAAGGTGACGCAACGGCGGAGCGGGTGGAAGACCGACGACGCGCCAAGCTCAGCGGGAGAGGGCGGCCTCCTGCTCCCAGCCCCAGCGCCGCACCGCGTAATCCGCGCCCAGCACCTCGTTCAGCCGCTGCGCCACCGTCGGAGGCCAGACATCCGGGTCCGGCTTGGCGTCCTTGTCGTAGGGGTTGTAGCTGGCAATCTCGACGAGGCTGTAGGGACGCTCTCCGGGCAGCCGCAGCTCCAAGCCCCGCCTGACCGTCTGCTCCGCCGCCCAGCTATCCGGCTTCGCCTCCTCAGTCAGCTTCCGCACAGACACCGCGCGGCCGTCCTCCCATGCCTCCCCAAGCAGCTCCGGAAGCAACCCCTTAACGCTGGGACTGCTCCTGAGCGTGCGGTACATCTTCCACCGCCAGTCCTCGATCTCTTTCCGCCAGTGGTCGAAGTGCTTGCCTCCAGCGCTGTGCTCGATCTTCAGAAGGTGCGAGATAACGTTCGCGCAGTGCGAAGTCCAAAAGCTCTTTTCGCTGCGCCCTAAGGTCTCGACCTCCTCGATCACGTTGTCCCAGTCGATGGCGCCTACGTCGCGCCGCCTCAAGGCACAGGCCTGCTCCTGAGTCCAGCCCCAGAAGTCCTCGTCGTAGAGCCCACGCACCCGCGCGCCCCCGGCCGCTGCGGCGGCCAGCTCCTTCATTGACGTCGTCGCCATGCCTGGATTGTAGCGATCGCACCGCCCGCGGGGGCCGGTTTGGCCGAGTGGAATCGGTCGCAAGTCCGGGCGAGATCGCGTACCTGCGGAGTGGGGTGCTGGTGTTGGACCTGCGCACGGCACGCCGAAACGGCCCGACGGGGCAGGTGACTCGCGACCTGCGGACGGATGGGGAATTCGATGGAATAGTGGACAAGTACCACCGGCAACGAAGGATCGCACACGCGGAGCGAGTGCCGCGGATCACCAGCTGAGCGCGATCAAGACAGCGATAGCCGCGGCAAGGGAGCGCGCGAGGATTGCGGAGGAGCGAGCGCGGGTGTTGGAGCAGCAACTCCGGGACCTGGCAGGCCAAGCCCGTCCGCTGGGACCAGATTCCTAGGGTTGAGGCCCCATTCGTCTCTCGACTCAGACCAAGTACGCCGTCAGGGCCGCCAGCAAGGGCGCAACGGTCGATACTGCGACTTCCGTCTTCCGTACCACGCCCTTCACGGAAGAGCCAGTTTCGAGTGCCCTGCTCAGGAACTGGCCGAGCGGTATTCCCGACAGCGATCGCAACGCCAGTCCGTGCGGCGCGTACACCGCGACCAGCGTCAACGTAAAGACCGCGCCCCAGAACACGCTCAGCACGTTGGCGAATCCCAGGTACTCGGCGATCCTCGCCTCGGCCCCCTCGCCGGTGCCGTAAAGCGCCGCGGGCAGGCGAAACGAGAGCGTCAGCAGCAGCGTGCTAGCGACCAGCAGGCCGCTCATCGCCATGAAACCATGGAGCAGGCGATTCACCGCCTCTTCCGGCTTGGCCTGCCCCGACTTCGCCTCCTGCACGATCGCGATGGCGTGGCAGGATCCGGCGCACACCGCGGCAACGCCGGCGGAAGCCGGCAGCAGAATCGACGCAAGGTGGCGCGAGATGCCCGGGCCTAGGGCGTCGCCGGTCATCGCCGCGGCCACCGGATTGCCGGCCCGCTCGTAGATCGAGACGAGCGAGTCGTAGGCCACCGAGAAAAGCCGCAGGTCGAGCGAAGCGAGCCCTGCCAGCACGGCGTGGAAGGCAATCCAAGACACGATTCCGGCGCCTGCCACGGCACGTTTGCTCGCGGTCGGCAAGGCGCTACGCGCGAATCGGACCGAGAAATACCCCAGCAGGGCCAGGCAGACGGCGACGTAACAGGCCACGAAGGTGGACATCAGCACCAGCCCCCGGACGAAGGATGACACCGAATTCAGGCCGCGCCCCAGTTCGTCGATCAGGATGCTGACGAGTTCGGGATCGATCAAGACTTCGAAAACAGCAATTGCGAGCGCGGCTGGCAGGAAGCCGGTCAGGATCATCCATTCAGAGTGCTGCCCGATCCACCGCACGTCCGGCCGTTCGCGAAGCGGCTGCGAGCGTTGGGTCGTGGACCGAGCCGCTCCGCCAGCATGGAGAGCATATCACGGTCATTCCGTGCCGAACTCGTGCAGTTTGGAGGGCTGGCGCGTCAGCCAGGAGCTGGCGTGGTCTCCCGTCCAAGTCGCGTGCCGGGAACATCACGCTCCCGCTGCAGCGGAATCGCGCCATGGCGGATGAGGGCGCTAGGATGCCATGGCTTGACCGGCTAGCACATGCATTGCCAAGACTAGAGAACCCCAAGAGCCTGCGAACCGTTCCGCGATGAGCGAATTCCTCGCTCGTGGCCCCCTGTTCCGATGCTGGAAGGGTGATCGGCTCACATCGACCTGACACCACACCAGACTGCCCAGGCGTGTATCTTGCGCCCCGCCAAGATCGCCTATTCGACGGTCTCCACCAGATCTCGGCCCGGGAGGTTCCTGGGGGAGTAGGCATTCGACGGATTGGCCGCTCGTTCCCAGACGCTGTGGTGAATCCGGGATCCCACAGGGATTTTCCTCACGTGCCGGCCCCGGAAGCGCCAGAACCCGGTGTAGGACTCTTGTGACGGGCCGTCGGGGTCAGGCCGGTAGCGTTTGCCGCCGAGGCGGCGCCGGTTGACCTCCATTCCTGCATCCGCGGCCTTGCCGAGCATCCAGTGCAGGGAGATGTTGGCCAGACCCCGTTCCGGGTGATAGCCACCCACGTCCGAGTGCACGCCGGCAAACCATACCTGCTCCAAGGTCTGGCCTGACCGCCGGTTCCGTTCGTCCCAAAGGCAGGGCCGGAAGTCCCGGCGACGCTCGTCGATGGCGAGTGCGTGATACGCATGCGAGATGTCCGGGTTCAGCCGGGCGTTCGCCCAGCGCTTTCCCTCGTTCAGCACCAGCGACTCGACGGTGTCCCAGACGCCGATGAAGTGTACCGGGGCCGGACGGCTGAAGGTCGCCTTGAAGCCGGCGGCAACCCGGGCGTTCCTCCGCTGGTTGTAGACCTTCGCCGCGTATTCGAGGTGATTGCCGGCCTTCTGCTCCAGCAGCCCCACCTTATGCAGCATCCCGGCAAGCGAGCGCACGGTGAACGCACCGCGGCTGAAGCCGAAGAGAAAGATGCGGCTTGTCTCCGGACCCTCGTATACCTCCATCAGGTACCGGTAGGCGTCGTTGACATTCTTCTGCAAGCCGGCCCCGGTGCCCTGGTCGGACAGTGCTCGCAGCACTCCGCTCTCCTCGTTGTAGGCCCAGCCTCCCGTTCCTACGCCGGGATCGTAGTAGGCGAGCTGGGAGGCCGTCTTCATCGCGAGTGCGTAGGTCTCCACGACGTTCGTGTTGTTCTTGCCGTATTCGTTGCCGGTGCCGTCGCAACAGACGACGATGTTCTTGATTGCCACGTCTCCTCGTGATCCCGTCGCCCAAGTCGCAGCTAGGAATGGGGCTGGTTTCGACCTAGATGGGTGTCCGTTCCGGATCAAGCCGCGGGCTCGACTGGAATGCCACCGATTGTACTTGCTCAACTTGACTCCACCCCAGACTTGTATAAATTTATTGCGTCTATGGATATTTGGATAATTTTGTTTTCATAAATTTTGCCTATAATGAGTAAAGATGCTTGGCTTGGCATGTCGTCGGTTCCGCGGCGCACCCAGATTCATGCCGGCCCGGAGGGGGAGGAATCCATGACGCATTCGGACGAGGCAAGGCGGGAGAGCACAGCGTCGCGCGAGCGTACCTCCACGCTCAACGCGGCCATCCTCCGGATCAACGCCAGCCTCGACCTCGAGACCGTGCTCGGCGAGGCGGTGGATAGCGCCCGCGGGCTGACCGGCGCGCGCTACGGCATCATAACCACCGTCGACGAGGCCGGCGAGCACCAGGGCTCGGTGTACTCCGG
Organism: Phenganax stokvisi; assembly: GCA_025400075.2. Lineage (NCBI taxonomy): Eukaryota > Metazoa > Cnidaria > Anthozoa > Malacalcyonacea > Clavulariidae > Phenganax > Phenganax stokvisi. The sequence goes on from JAODVQ020500581.1 coordinate 8,397, forward strand.
CTTCACCGAGGAGGAACGGCGGGAAGCGTTGGCCATGCCCAACGGGGCCCGCCTGTTCGAGCACCTGCGCGACCTGCCCGGGCCGATCCGCGTCGCCGACCTGTCCGGCTACGTCCGCTCGCTCGGCCTCAAGCCGACCGCGATCTTCTCGCGGGCCTTCCAGGCCGCGCCACTGCGCCACCGCGGGATGCACCTGGGCAACTTCTTCCTCGGCGAGAAGGGGGACGGCGAGGCCTTCACCGCCGAGGACGAGGAGGTGCTGACGCTGTTCGCTTCCCAGGCCGCGGCGGCGGTCGCCAATGCCCGCGCCCATCGCAGCGAGCGGCAGGCGAGGGGCCGCTTGGAGGCCTTGGTCGAGACCTCGCCGGTCGGCGTCGTGGTCTTCGATGCGGGCAGCGGCCGGCCGTTGACGATGAACCGCGCGGCGCGAGGGATCGTGGAAGGCCTGCGCGTGCCGGGCCGCTCGGCCGAGCAGCTGCTGGAGGTGATCTCGTGCCGGCGCGCAGACGGCCGGGAGATCCCCCTGGGCGAGTTTCCGATCGCGCACAAGCTCGACAGCGGCGAGACGGTGCGAGCCGAGGAGATCGAGCTGGCAGTCCCGGACGGACGCAGCGTCCGCACGCTGGTCAACGCGACCCCAATCCAGTCCCCAGACGGGGAGATCGAGTCGGTGGTGGTGACCATGCAGGATCTGGCGCCGCTGGACGAGATCGAGCGCCAGAGGACCGAGTTCCTGAGCCTGGTGAGCCACGAGTTGCGCGAGCCGCTGACCTCTATCAAGGGCTCGGCGGCGACCCTACTGGAGGAGGGCGAGGCGCTCGATCCCGCCGAGCGGCGCGAGTTCTTCCGCATCATCGTCGAGCGGGTCACTCACATGCGCGGCCTGATCAGCGACCTGCTCGACGCGGGACGCATCGAGGCCGGCACGCTGACGGTGCTGCCGGAGCCCACGGAGGTGGCCGAGCTTGTGGAGCCGGCGCGCAGCACGTTCGTGAGCGGTGGCGGCCGGCACGCCATCCTCGTGGATCTGCCGGCCGGGTTGCCCCGGGTGATGGCGGACCGCCGGCGTATCGTGCAGGTCCTCGGCAACCTCATCTCCAACGCCGCCCGGCACGCTCCGGAGTCGTCGCCGATCCGCGTCGTGGCGGCGCGCGAGCAGGCGCATGTTGCAGTCTCGGTCTCCGACGAGGGTCCGGGACTGGCACCGGAACAGCTGCAGCAGCTGTTCCGCAAGCGCGCCAGCGGCGAGGAGGGGGCCACGGCCGGTCACGGCCTGGGGCTCGCGATCTGCAAGGGGCTCGTTGAGGCGCACGGAGGCCGCATCCGCGCCGACAGCGCGGGCCCCGGCCGCGGCACGACGTTCACCTTCACGATCCCGGCGGCCGCCGAGTCCAGCGGCACGGCAACCGTCCCGGCCGACGCCCCCTCTCCAGAGGCTGCGGGCCGGGACGAGCCGCCGCGCATCCTCGTGGTCGATGACGACCCGCAGACGCTGCGCTTCGTCCGCGAGGAGCTCTCGCGGGCCGGCTATGCCCCACTCGTGACGGGCAATTCGGACGAACTGGCGCACCTGATTCGGAGCGAGAGGCCGCAGCTGGTCCTGCTCGACCTGCTGCTGCCCGGCAGCGACGGCATCGAGCTGATGCGGCAGGTTCCCGAGCTCTCCGACCAGCCGGTCATCTTCATCTCCGTTTACGGCCGCGACGAGACTGTCGCGCGGGCGCTCGAGTCCGGCGCGGCAGACTACATTGTCAAGCCCTTCTCGCCGACGGAGCTGGTAGCGCGGATTCGGGCGGCGGTGCGGAGGCACTCCGAGCCACAACCATTTGTGGTGGGAGATCTCGCCATCGACTTCGAGCGGCGCCGGGTGACGGTCGGCGGGGAGGCCGTCGACCTCACCGCCACCGAATTCGAGCTGCTGCGGGTGCTTACGCTCCACGCCGGCGGGGTGGTGACCTACGAGACCCTGCTGCGCAGGATCTGGTCCAAGCACAAGAATCCCGATGCAAATCTGGTGCGCATCTTTGTCAGGAATCTGCGCCGCAAGCTCGGCGACAGCGCAACGAACCCGGCCTACCTGTTCAACGTGCGCGGCGTGGGCTACCGCATGCCCCTCCCGTCGGCTACGCCGCCGGGCGGCGGCACGCCCTAGCCGCGCGAGCGACCACGCCCGGGCCAGTGAACGCGACGGCCAACGCGCAATTCAGCGCGGGAGGCAGGTAGCGTTGGCTGTTCGACAGGCAGGAAGACCCTCACCGCGGGCATTGCGCATCCCATGGCTGGGTAACGGCCTGATCGCCTCCCAGCGCGCTACAGTTTCCTAGCTCCACACCCCGTGTGCTGGACCTAGCGACGCCTCGTGGCGCCCCTACGCCTCCCACCCGCCGAACGCGTGCTTGGTCCAGTCCAGCGCAAGTTGACAGTATCCATATGGGGCCCATCGCGCGCCATCCGGACCTCCGACCTAAACCGCCGCAGAACCGCTTCCCACAACACCCCATGTCGCACGCCCATTCGTGTCTGATTCTTGCCTCTTCAGTCTCGTCCCTCGGCCGGGTAAGCCGTCCGTTCCATGGAGAGCACAATAAATGGATCTTCCGAGAAGCCAGCTCCCCACCAATGAACTCGGCTACACGGAATTCTTGGTTGCGAAGGCGTCGCGCCCACACTCTGAGAAACGTAGCCTTGCCCGTTCCCCAGCCAGCGTCAATGGCTACGACGCAACGACTCTCGATCGACGTTGAGGAGTGAGTTAGGGATTCTGCCAGCTCATGCCGCTCCAGAAGGTCCTTCTGGAACCGATCTTGATCGGGCAGGGCGATGTCTCGCGGTTGAATCCGGAGCCTCATCCTGAACAATCGCTCTGGGATACATCCCGGACCGCAGCGATCGCGCGCCGAGCAATGCAACTTGTTCATCTGCATCTGCGGAGCAATACCTGTACGGTATGTCGGCCTCGGCCAGCGCTTGGCGGGTGACGGTCGTCTCGCCGGTCTGCCGTGGCCCGGAGACGTAGATGATCGATCTCGGGACTTCTCGCATTCGCTTGACCAGTTCCGAGACGATTGGTCGAACGAACATACCAGCAGATTCAATTACTCGACTGAGTAAATTTACTCAGTTCGATAATCAATCTCTACGACCAGCAGATCTCAATGCCAAAATCCGTCTGCGAGGATTTGGGGGGGTAGGTTACCGCAAGCGAGACCGGGGCGTTAGAATCAACGGATTTCGTAACAGCTGCAGAGCTGGTTGGACTGAAGGCGATCGGAACGAGCACGTTCTGGAGTGCGGTGTCCCGGTGCGTGTGAAAGCTCCCGTTGCGAAGATCGGAAGGCCCGCGCAAGTCTCCCCACGATGCGCCGCTCCTTCTTTCCGACTCGTCGATCCGCACCGAGCGCCGCGCAGAGTCCCGTCCAATAGTTCCGACGGTCTTCGCCTGTTTCGTCGGTTCGTGATGTGGCCGAGACTCGGGAAGCCTCGCGGTTGATGCTGGAATCGATCGCGCCGCGCTCTCTTGCCGAACCTTACCGCGCAATCACAAGGTCACGGTCTCTCTGCGGCTTGCCATCCGGCCAGGTTGGGCCCGGGGGCCGGTTCCGCGGGATCTTGATCGGCGGATGCTCTCGATCCATGCCCAGATCGGGACCTACGTTCGCCTGACTTCTGCCGGGCTCTCCATGCTGGCGATCCTGCACACCC
>JAODVQ020500581.1:12108-27289 GCA_025400075.2 Phenganax stokvisi
AACAATAGTCTGGTGTGCCTGCCGGCTCAAGCATCCTGCCACGCTCCATCAGGTAATCGCTGATCCCTTGTGCGTCGCGGCTCGCCAAGTAGATCTCCTGCGGGTGGTCCTGTAGCGTCTTCACCCAAAAATCCACATACGCCGCTGTCCGCGAGCCGTCGTGCCCCACGTTCAATCGATCCCCAGTGATCATCGAACTGATCTCGGCCCGCAGTTCCTCCCGCGAATACTCCAGCGACTTCGGCCCTTGCTGCACTCCCTCCACCAGGGATTCGCGGTTCATCCGCTCTGGATGGCCCGTCCAATGCCCGAGCTCATGCAGCGCCGACTGGTAGTACCCGGCCGCGCTGGTGAACTGTTCGCGGTGCGGCATCACGATCAAGTCCCTCCCCAGGTCGTAGAACACGCGGTCCTGGTTGGTGTGCTCGACCCTCGCCCCGCAATTCCGGATCAGGAGTTCGACCCGCTCGTTGCGCTCCCACTGGTGCCCGGATTCCCGCAGCGGCCTCGGCGGCAAGCCGCTGGCCTGCTCGGCATTAAACACCGTGTACATATAGGACCGCGGCCTCTCAAGCTTCGCTACCTCGTATACGGGCTGCGACTTGTCGTCGAGCACGGGCTTGCCTTCGCCGTCCCGCGCCAGGCGCCTGGCTTCCCACTGCCAGTAGATAATCGAAGCTCCTTTCTGCCCTCGCCTCACCTGTCCGCCCGACTCTTGGATCTGCCTGTAAGTGCCCCAGCGCTCGTCTTGGTATCCGCGCATCTCCGAAACGCTCGCCAGCCAAGTGGCGTTGCCACCGCGGTAGCTCTTGCCCGTCTTGAGGTTGTAGGGATTGACGCGCTCGCCCGCTTCCCAAGACTGCACCCACGGCGCGGTCCCCGCCTTGATCTGGGCGATCAGGACGTCGGCAACCCGTCGGAAGTAGTCGTCCCGGCCCTTCGAGTCAAGCGGCTTCATCGCCGCTGCCCTCGTCGCCGAACTCAAACGGATCCTCGGCCGCCTCGAAGGCCTCCTCCCAGTCGATGCAGTCGTCCGCGCACGCGCCGCAGGCGGCAGCCGTGTCCGGATCCATTTCGACGATCACGCCCGGCTTGAGCAGCAGCCCGACTTCGGTCGCCGTCTTGGCCCGGCGCAGCGGCACCGACTTTCCCCCGATTCGCTCGCTTCGTTTCATTGCTCGCTCCCTCCGCTCAAATCAGAATCCGCAGGCCCGTCGCCGGTCCTGATCGGCCGGCAATCCCAACGGCGGTTCGACCAGTTGAATCCGTCCACTCGCAGGGCCTCTACAACCCGCCGAACGCCGTCCCGCCGCTCGAGATGCAACACCACGTCCACCACGTCGCCCACCAGGTCCTGAACCGCCTCCCATGGCAAGCCGATGCCGGCCTGCAGCACGCAGGAGGCGCAGCGCTTCAGCGCGTTCGCCGCCGAGCTCGCGTGCAGGGTCGACAGCGAGCCGTCATGCCCCGTGTTGAGCGCTTGCAGCAGGTCCCACGCCTCGCCGCCGCGCACCTCTCCGAGAACGATCCGATCGGGGCGGTGCCGTAGCGCCGCCCTCACCAAGTCCCGCACCGTCACCGGCGGGGCGCCGTCGGTCCGCCGCCGCGCCTCGAACCGAATCAGATTCGGATGGTCGAGCTGCAGCTCCACCGTGTCTTCGATGGTCACCACGCGCTCGTCCGCTGGTATCAGCCGGGCGACCGCGGCCAACAGCGTGGTCTTGCCAGTGCCCGTGCCACCGCTCACAAGGATGTTGCGCCGCTGCTCGACAGCGCTCCGCACCTCTTCAGCGACAGGATCGGAGACGCTGCCGGAATCGACCAGATCGTCCAAGGTCAACCTGCGCCGCGCAAACTTACGGATCGTCAATGCAGGGCCGCCGAAGCTGCACGGAGGCAGCGCCGCGGCGATGCGCGAGCCGTCCGGCAGCCGAGCGTCCAACAAGGGACGCTCGGCGCTGATGTCGTCGCCTTGGCTGCGGGCGATCGCCAAGGCGGCTTGACGCACGTGCTTCGGATCCAGAGTGACCCCACCGACACGCTCTAGCCTGCCGCCGCGCTCCACGAAGACCGCACTCGGATTGACCATGATCTCGCTGACGGACTCGTCATCGAGTAGCCCCATCACGGGCCGCAGGAACGGCGCGATCAAGCGAAAGCTTGGCTCTTCACTGAGACTCATCTCTGGACCTCCTGTCCAACGTCAGCAGGCCACTGCATGCGAGTGAGCTCGTCCCTGAAGCCCCCCTCCGGAAGAAGCTGCGCTTGTGGAACAGGCCTCGATCGGCGGCATTTCTTCGAGAGACCGCCGCACATTCAGATAGGAGAACTATTTTCATAATTTCATCAATTATATCTATTTATAGATTATATGTCAAGCGGATTCCCGAAACCATGCACAAAACTACACAGGAATTCGACTCAAGTACTTACCAATCACGATGTGGCGATCTCGCGCGGGGCAACCGCTCATTGAGCGCCGCAGCCTCGGGTTGGATCACGGCCTTGGACAAATGAACCCAGCTTCCGCTGATAGACTGAGCGTGGCGAACGCGCCACGGAGACCGGCATGGCCGACACCAAAGCACCTTCCACTGCGGCCGTCGAATACCCGTCGTCGGACGGCAGAATGATCGCCGAGCTGCCCAAGCATGGCGACGCGATCCTGTATGCGCTGGCGACGCTTCGGATTTGGTTCGCACGACACGATCGAGTGCAGGTGGGGGCGAGCATGTTCCTCTACTACCAAGAGGGCGACAACACCAAGCGGGTCACGCTGGACCTGTTCGTGGCGCGGGGACTGGAGTCCCTTCCGCCCTGCTACAAGGTCTGGGAGGCTGGGCGGCCGCCAAGCTTCGTCCTGGAAGTGTCCTCGCCCTCGATCGAGGATCGGGACTGCGGGGAGAAACAGGCCCTGTATGCCTCGATCGGCGTGAAGGAGTATTGGCGGTTCCACCCTACCGGATTGCTAGAGGGGTCCAGGCGGGCAGGAACGCGTCTCGAGGGGGGAACGTTGCGGGGACTGGGATACGAGCCACTCGCGACGAGGACGGACGGATCGGTCCGCAGCGAAGTCCTAGGGCTAGACGTACGGGTGGACGAGCGGCCAGCTCGTTCTCACCTGCTGCGCTTCCGGGATCCCAAGACCGGGAAAGACCTGCTGACGTTTGAAGAGTCAGAGCAGGGTCGGCTGGAGGCGGAACGCCGACGGCGCGAAGCGGAACGGGCACGGCAGGCCGCCGAAATCGAACTCTCCCGGCTGATGGTGGAGATCGCCACGCTGGAAAACGGCCAAGAGGGCGGTTCGGGCAGCAAGGCCTGAGACGATCCCGAGCTCGGGGGGGGCTTCTCGGCAGCAGTGCGGACGAAGGTCGCCAGTTCGACGATCGACTCTGCAGCGACTCTCGAAGTTGAAGCTCGGGTACTCAACAAGTGCTCAGGAGGGTATCAATAGCTGGGTCCCTCCAGCCGTCTCAGAATCTCGTCCCTGAGAACGATCGCCAAGGCTTCGGCCAATGCCTCTCTAGGTGTCCCTAGCCGCGCCCTGAAGTTCCAAGAGCACATCCGGCATCGCCATCGGATCTTCTTCTATCGCGGGTAGTGTAGGCGCCGCCGACAGGAGAATGTTGCGCGCAAGAATGTGCGCAAATTTCCTTGAATGGCGTATGCCGGTCATGACGTTCGCGGTCTTGCGGGCCACTCCCGGCAAGGACGGAAACAAGAAGCGTACAGTCAATGAGCCAACCGTTCTGGCCAGAAGGCCGGCGCAATCCCTGGTTTCGGCCCGACTGGCAAGGTATTCCGCGCTATTTCGGTTGACTCTCCAGGTGTTCGCAGCGAGAATATGCGCGGACGCCTTGGGAAATCACCAACTGGACAGCCCTTGCTGGCGGTCGGCTCCCGAGGGAGTGCGTCAGGAGGGAACCATGCGCACAGCAATCAGGACATGCATTCTCGCGGTCGCCAGCGCGACCGCACTGTTCGGGCAGGTCGACGCCGGCACCATCGCCGGCACGGTGCGCGACTCGACAGGGGCAGTCATTGCGGGAGCCACGGTAATCGTGGAGAGCGTCGGAACCGGACTGCGCATCGAGACGAGCACGGGTGCGCAGGGAATCTACGTCTCCCCGCCCCTGCGGCCCGGCGAGTTCACGGTGGAGGTGCGCTCGGAGGGATTCGAGCCCGCGGCGAAACGCTTCCAACTGGAAGTGAACCAGAGGGCGGCCGTTGACTTCGAGTTGCGCCTGGGGGCCGTGACGGAAGTGATCGAGGTGCTCGACGTCGCCCCGGTGCTGCAGACCGAGTCCGCGACGCTCTCCAACCTGCGGACGGAGAAGGCAATCAAGGACCTGCCGCTGAACGGCCGCAACTGGGCGCAGCTCATCCTGCTCAGCACAGGGACCCAGCCGGCGGACACTCAGTCGCAGGGCAGTCCGATCACCCGCAAGCGCGGCGTCTCGAACGCCTCGGTGAACGGCAGTCGCTCCAATGACAACAACTACCTGATCGAGGGCATCAGCAATTCGGAGAATCACAATGGCCTCGGGATCCTGATCTTTCCTTCCATCGATGCGATCCAGGAGTTCCGCAGCGAGACGTCGGGAGCGGACGCACAGTTCGGTCGTGGCGGAGGAGCGACGGTTAACCTGACGTTCAAATCGGGGACAAGGGAGTTCCACGGAGGGTTCTACGAATTCCTGCGGAACGCCAAGCTGGATGCAAAAAACTTCTTCGATCGAGCGGACGAGCCCATCCCGCCGTACAAGCAGAACCAGTACGGCGCCTTCGTGGGCGGTCCCGTGTTTCCCGGATCCGATGATCACAAGACATTCTTCTTCGCGAATTTCGAGGGGCAGCGCGTCCGCCAGGCGCAGACTCTGATCAGCAGCGTGCCGACGGCGGACTTCCGGGCCGGCGATTTCGCGCAATCGCGCTTCAGCATCTATGACCCGACGACACAGATGCAGCTCGATGACGGCAGCTTCGTCCGCGATCCGTTCCCCAATAACGCGATCCCGTCCGCGATGCACGACCAGGTGGGGCAGAACGTCCTCAACCTCTACCCGCTGCCGAATCGCAACGATGACGAGACCGACAACTATCTCTCGAACCCGGTACGCAGCATCAACGGCGAGCGGTTCGACGTCAAGATTGACCACGTGCTGTCGGACAGCAACAACATGTTCGCGCGCTACAGCTTCAGCGACGACGACCTGATCGAGCCGAGCTTCCTGCCGGCTCCGGCGGTCGGCAGGGGACCCGGCGTGCCGGGACCGGCCGACCAACCGGTCAATCAGGTCGTTATCAGCGACACGCACCTGGTGTCCCCGACGAAGATCAACGAATTCCGCGTGGGCTGGACCCGGCTGAACCTGCGGTCGTTCAACCCGAACTACGGCCAGAACGTGAGCGACGACATCGGCATTCCCGGATCGAACGTGGCGGGGGACGAGCTGACTTCGGGGCTGGCCATCATCAACGTCGCTGGTTTCCGGAGCCTTGGCGGCAACGGGTTCTCGCCAGCGGTCATCGTGAGCGATAACTACCAGATCAGCGACACATTCAGCATCATCAGCGGCCGTCACAGCCTCAAATTCGGTGGCGAGGTGCGGCGGCTGCGGTACAACGCCCTCCAGTCAAACGCCTTACGGGGAACGATGAACTTCAGTAACAACTACACCGTGAATCCTGCCTCGCGCCGGGGAACCGGGCTGGGGGCGGCCGACACCCTGCTGGGCCGGCCGATCAGTGGGTTCATTCGCTTCGTCACCGGCACGAGAGGCTATCGCCGGACGGAAGTCGCGTTCCACCTGCAAGACACGTACAAGGTGTCCGACAGCCTGACGCTGAACGTCGGCGTCAGATACGACAACTTCCTCGGATGGCCGTGGACGGAGGTCAACAACCGGCAGTACAACTTCCTGCGTTCGGAAGGGACCGTCGTCCAGGCGGGCACGGGATCCGTGCCTTGGCGGTCAGGCATGCCCGGTGACCACAACAACATGTCCCCTCGCTTCGGACTGGCGTACAAGGTCGCACCCAAGACGGTCTTCCGGCTCGGTTACGGCCTGTACTACTCGACGGGACAGCTCGACACGACCCGTAACCTCGGTGCGAACCCACCGGAGGTCATCAGTTCGAACTTCAACAACAACCAGTTCGATTTCGGGGGTGCGCGGCCTGCCTCGATGGGCTTCGACCGCCCTGCCCTGGGGGTGATCGCCGGCACTCTCCGCTCGATCGACCTAGACACCGTGATCCCGTACACGCAGCAGTGGAACGTGACCATCCAGCACCAGGTCGGCGAGACATCCTTCACGATCGCCTATGTCGGCAGCAAGGGCACGAAGCTGCAGGGGCAGACGGACATTAACCAGCCGGTCCCCGGCACGGGTCCGGTAGCTCCGCGCCGAGACTTTCCGGCGTTCGGTGCGATCCGCCAGATCCAGAGCCGCTACGATTCAAACTTCCACAGCCTACAGATCTCGGCGGAGCGCCGGTTCCGCAACGGGCTCGGCTATCTCGTCAGCTACACGTGGGGCAAGGCGATCAGCAACCTGGACAGCCAGTTCGGAACGCCTACCGACATCCGCAACATCCGTCGCGACCGTGGGCCGGCCGGGTTCAGCTCCCCGCGCCGCCTGGTCACGAGCTTCATGTACGACCTGCCGTTCAAGGCAAGCGGTCCGCTCAACCACGTGGTGGGGGGATGGCAGCTCAACGGGATCCTGAGCCTGTACGACGGCTTCCCCCTTAGGGTGACCTCTCCGAACACCCTCAACTGCTGCACCTCGTACCCGGACCGCATCGCCGACGGTCGCCTGCCGCGAAGCGAGCAGACGCTGCTGCGCTTCTTCGATGTCGACGCTTTCGTCCGGCCGGGCCCCCAGATGTTCGGCAACGCTGGACGGAACATCCTGTTCGGACCGGGAACCAAGAACCTTGACCTCTCGATCTTCAAGGAGTTCTTCTTCAGTGAGAACCAGGAGCGCCGACTGCAGTTCAGGGCGGAGTTCTTCAACTTCACGAACACGCCGCAGTTCAACAATCCCACGACGAATATCGGCAGCGCCAATGCAGGACGGATCCGGTCGGCGGCCTCGACGATCACCCTGCAGAGGATTCCCCGGCACATCCAGTTCGGGCTGAAGTTCTACTTCTAGGCCGGGAAGGGCCGCGAGTACCCGGCCACCTATCGGCTAGGCGGGAACTCGTGGTCCAGGATCTGGAGGATTTCAGTCCGTCCATACTGGCGGGCCATGCGTCGCGCATCATCCGCGTGCCGGGAAGCTGCGGCCTCGTTCCCGACCGCTCGCTCTGCACGGGCGAGCACCATGAGGAACTGCGGTGTCTCCCGGTCCTTGACATCGACGGATCGCCGCAGATAGACGAGCGCGTCCTGCCTGCGGTTCTGGCGGTGCAACGTCATGCCGAGACGGAAGCATGCCAGTCGGTGGCGTGGACTGACCTCCAGGATCTGGCGGAACTGCTCGCCGGCTTCCGAGTCCCTCCCTTGCTGTTCGAGCGCGTCTCCGAGGTTGAGCCGTGAATCCGTCGAATACGGATTCACCGCAAGCGCCTCTCGGTACGCAGCTTCCGCCTCCGCATAGCGGCCCTGCTGCGACAGCGTGACTGCATAGTTGTGGTGCGCCTCCTCAATGTCGGAGTTTCGCGCCGTGGCTTCCCGGTAGGCAGCTTCGGCATCCTCGTAGCGGCCCTGCCTGCCGTAGACACTGATCAAGTTTACGAGAGCGTGGACCTGCCCCGGTTCGGCCTTCGCCGCGAGCGAGTACTCGCGCAACGCCTCGTCGAGCCTACCGGCCCGTTCGAGGCGGATTCCCCGGTTCAAGTGATGCAGGTAGGAGCCGGCACGCAATTCCTCGACTTCCTCCAAGAGGGGATCCGCGAACGGCGTCCACGGAGTCGGCTCCGCCCGGTCGTACAGGTCCATGAAAAGGGCAGCTTCGTCATCGCGCCCGACACGCCGCAGGGCCAGGGCCAGCTGGTAGTACAGCGGGCGGTAGTCACCCCCGAGACTGGCTGCCTTCTGGAGCGCTGCGAGAGCCTCGTCGGAACGGTCCAAGAGGGACAGCGCGGCACCGCGGCCGAAGTGCGCTGCCATCGAATCCGGATGCGCACCGAGTGCGCGTTCATACAGCTCGAGCGCCTCGGTCGCCCTGTTGGCTTGGAGCACGGCCGCAGCGAGTCGCAGCCCGACGAAGAGGCGTTCAGGCGCGAGTCCGGCAGCTGCCCGCAACGCGCTTTCCGCTTCATCCTGCCGGCCCAGGTCGCCCGCTACGAGGCCCAGCAGGTAGTGCCAGCGGAAGTCGCCCGGAGCCCGGTCTGAAGCGCGCCGGTAGATTTCAGCGGCCGGCTCGAGAATCTGGTACGCGTGGAGCGCCATCGCCGCCGTCCCGAGCGCTTCCCCGTCGTCGGGACGGGCACGGGCAGCCGCGAGGCGGTCCTGGATCAACTGCCTGGCCGTGCCCTCGAAGGCGTTGACATCGACGTTCGGAAACGTCACGTCCTCTGCCGACGGACCCGAGCATCCGCCCGCGGCGGCCAGGACCAGCATTGCTCCAGGCAGCAATCGTGCAGCGAAGTACATCGACGCCGGTGTAACCCGGCCTGAACGGGGGGGCGGGGCCTCGAAGCGGAGGAGCTCCGCACTGGCGGTGGGAATCGGCCTCATCATCGGTACGCGCCAGACCGCAGACTAGCGCGGCGACGGCATGTCGCCGCTCCTAGATCGAATCGCCTTGAGTGGTAGTGTAGTCGAATCGCCGAACTCGAATAGCCTGCGAGTCGAGCTTATGCCTGACACCTACACCTACCCTGCTGAGGTCGAACGCGACGACGATGGTCGCTATGTGGTCGTATTCCCAGACTTCGGATGGGGTGCCACTGGCGGTGCGACCCTTGCTGAGGCCTTGGCCGAAGCTAGCGACCTACTTCGGGAACTGATTGCTGCCACGATGCGGGAGGGCAAGGACTTGCCTCAGCCATCGCGTGCGAGCAAGCGTAGACCCCTGATTGTTCCTCCCGTACCAATTGCGCTGAAGGCGGCCCTGTATGAGGCGTGGCAGCAAGCGGGGATTTCACGACGTCGTCTTGCCCAGGACCTTGACGTCGCGGAGAGCGAAGTGCGGCGCATGCTGGATCCGGACCATTCCACCAAGGCAGGCGCCATCGACCGCGCCTTACGTCGACTAGGGAAGCGGGCCGCTGTGACGGTCGGCAGGGCCGCCTAAACCGCATCCGGACGTCTATATCGTCTTGCGGTCCGGCGCTGCGCCCAGCCGTTCTGATTCTCTGAACCGATCCGAACTGTGAGTTCCGGGCCAGAGAGATCGTGGCGGGCTAGAATGCTGAAAATCTGCATATCTGCGGAGCGCCATTGCCAAATCGGCAGCGAGATTTCGGCCAAGACGTAGTGGGGAGTGCTTCCAGGAATGTTGGGGGTTCAGGATTCGTCGATCTAGCAGAGATGCAAGGATCGTCTTGGTGCAACTCATCCGTTCGGATGCACAAGAACGACTAAGGAAAGCGACTGACCTTTCGGGACTTCAAGCCCCAAGGAGAGACGCTCGGCGACCCATCTCAGGCGCATTTGGACGCGACGACGAGACGGTGACGCCGAGTAGAGAACAGTCGCAACAGGACGACCTCCCTCGACCGCTTTAAGCCGCGACTGGAGCCTCCGGCTCCTGAGACTCGGGCCCTGTCACGCACTCAACGAGGTGAGAGGTTCCGTGTATTCGCCCGGGCGCGGGTCATGACTCTTGCCCTGGTGGATGGCTCTTGTATTCGACGGAGGCCCGGCATAGCGCGACCTCGTTGGGCGTGACGCGCTCGGTGTACTATGCGGAACGTGTCGCGTCTAGCAGGAATTCTGAATTGTCCTAAGATGGGTTGGAGCGGGCGTAGTCTCAATCTTACACCCCTTACTATAAAGAGCTACCATGTAGCCGATGTACCACCTTCGTCGCCAGCGTATGAACGATCGTGCGCATTTGGCGCTGGCGGGAATGATGGAAACCGAGGAGGACGACACACACAATGACAGAAGGAGGGATCACCGTTAAGATCCTCGTAGTTTTGGAACCAGACGGTGAAGGGTATCACGCCTACTGTCCCGCGCTGAAGGGCCTTCACGTAGGAGGGGGCTCAGAAGAGGAAGCGCTGGAGCATGCGAAAGACGGAGCCATTCTCTATCTCAATTCTCTTTCTAGAAACGGGGAACCAATTCCTGTTGGACCGGGTTGCATTGTTGAAAACGACCGAACTCGAGTGCAGAGCTACAGGCCTCCTAAGAGAGCGCGACTAGAAAACTTGGAGGTGCTGTTGCCGTGGCAGCTTACACCAGCAATGTCTGGAACCAGATAAAATCAATCACCATCAACCGTCCTATCAAAGCCCTCAAGAAGGATGGCTGGATCGAGGAAGAGACGCGGAAGAACACTCGTGCCTTCATCAAGTTCACGTCTAACGGGGCCGCGTCAAGGCGCGTCGTGTTACATCCCCATCCGGGGAAGTCTTTCGGCCCTAGCCTTCTCAAATCCTTGCTGAAGGATATCGGATGGACTGAAGAAGACCTGAGACGGCTAGGACTCATCAAATAGCCTTGTAACGCGCATCACGCGCAATCAGCGGACCACGCCATACTTGTCAAGGTCTCCCACCACCGCTTGTCGGACGGATTCAGAGACGCCGATCCCCATGGATCTAGAAATAAGCCACTTTTCAGCCGGCCGACCGATCCGGCCACCCGCCGCTAGGCCGATGACGCTCCCAGCCCCGCTCGCCTCACTCTCTACAACTTCCCCTCGTCTACCGCCTCGAAGTAACCAAGCTCGACCGGCAGATACCACGGCTTGAGATAGCAATACGTAGGCGGCAGAGGGTTGCGCCCGTCGTAGGCCGCCACAATCGCCTGCGCGTTGCGCAACTCCGCGAATGCCGATGGCTGGAACACCGGCTCGCGCCGCAGCGAGTACGACTTGGTCACTCCGAAGGTGCCCTTCCCTCCCCCGGCCCGTCCGCTGAGCAATCCGACACCGGACTGCGAAGACTCCGAGATCGAGTACTGCTCCTTGAGCCGCTCGACCTGACCGCAGGCTTCCGACGCCTGCTTGCAGGAGGCCTCGTCGGCCAAGGTCAGGAATACGCGCGTCCGGAAGGTCTGCAGCAGCGTCCGCCACGACTCCCCCGGCATCGCCGAGCGCAGCGAGCTGACCGACTGCGTCGCCACCAGCGCCACCAAGCGCGCCTGGCGCGACAGGCTGAAAAACTTCTCGTCCCCGCCCGGGTCGCTTTCCCCGACCGTGGCGAAATGCTGGTACTCGTCGCAAATGAAGGCGATGTCACGCCATGGCCGCTGCGGATCTTCCGCCATCCGCGGGATGCGGCCCAGCACCGCCCTCTGGAAGTCCTGCTTGAGCATCACGCCGATCGCCCGGCCCAGCGCGGGATTGGCGCCGATCGGGAGATTCAGGGCCACCACCTTGCCGTCCTCCAGCGCCTCCGCCAGCGGCGGAAGCGCCCAGCGCCCGCGGTGCGGATCGCCCTTGCTGTAGACATCTCTCGGCGGGCAGAACACGTCGGCCACCTCCGGCTGGTCGAAGAGCGACAGAAACACGCTCACACCCTCGGTAATCGAACTGCGCAGGCGCGTGTCGAGCTGGCTCCAGTCGTTCTGGTACCACGTCAGCACTGGCTGCAACTGCCGCTGAGCCTCATCCGCCGGTTCCGGCTCCCTCAGCTCGAACTTGACCTTGCGCTCCTCGAACACTTTCAGCAGCTTGGGGTCGGCCTGTACGTACCACTCGCCAGTCCTCTCTTCGTACTCCCAAGTCCGGTCGGGCAGTGTCGCCTCGTGCTTCGCGTATTCCTCGACGCCGAGCCGGGCCTCCGCGGCAAAATCGAGCCGTTCGCGGGCCTCGTCGATCTTGCGCCGCAGGGATTCGTCGTCCAAGGCCGTGCGATACACGTCCTGCAGCGTCACGTAGCCGTCGCAGACGCGGAACAGCAAGATCACGAACTTGACCAAGTTCGTGTAGGCCTGCTGCCAAAACGGCTCCTTGCCCTTGCCGAAGAGCTGGTTCAGCAAGGTTGCGATCTGGTAGGCCAGCGAATACGCGTCCAGGTCGCATTGCAGCGGGTTGTAGCACCAGTCCCCGTCCAGGCTCAGCTCGACATAGTCGCCAGCCCGGCCGTGGTCGCGCAGGATTCGCCGGACCTGGTGGCAGAAGTCCCCCTTCACTTCCAGCACCAGCCCGCCGGGCCGCAACTCATCCCGGTCCACATGCCAGCCCAGCACCTGCCTGGCGAACGGATACATGCAGCACGACGTCTTGCCCGAGCCGACCGCTCCGAAGACCGCCGTTCCGGCGTAGAGCCCACGCCGCCCCACGGCTAGCCAGCCCGGACGCTCGCCCTGCCCCGGTTGGGTGCGGCGGTGGACTTCCCCGATGACGATCTGTGGCTCGTCGTTGTGCTGCCAGGGCGGAAGCGGCACCGTCGCCGTCTTGCGCCCGCGCCGCTCCATCAGCAGCCCTCCCACCGTCGCGCCGAGCAGCACCAAGAAGTACGGAGTCAAGATCCAAGAAGCTGCGTATCCCCAGCGCAACAGTACAGCGGCCACTGGAGATCGGACCGTGACCAACACCAGCACGGGATCGTGCGCCGGCCAAGGCCAGAGCCAGGCCCAGGCCGCCAGGCCCAGCACGGCGGCGATGCCGCCCATCAGCGGAGTCAAGCTCATCGTCGTGATCGATCCCGGTGACTGCCCAGCACGAGGCGCGAGCAAGCCTGCGCCAGCTAGCGGCTGGCGGCATCAGCCGCCGCGTAGTCGAATTCCATCAGCACTTCGCGGTATCTGCACGACGCGGCGAAGTCACCGCCCGGACGGCGCGGGTGCGCGCCGTTGCGCGCCCACGCGCGATAGCGCTGGTCTGCGGCGGCAGTGCGGTGAAGACTGCTCAGGTGCGCGTAGCGCTCGACATCCTCCCTGGAGAGTTGCTGCCAGCACCGCTTGTCCACCAGCCGGCGCAACTCGAAGTACTCTCCCTCCGACCAGTCCCTCTCCGCCCGCGCCTGCCATCGACGCCAGGCGTCGCGCAGGCGTGCGAACTGCGCCTCGGTGTCTGCCAGCACCACCCACTCGCACGCGATGCCACGCTGGGCCAACGCCGCCGACAAGGGCTCGTGGCTTGCCAGCTGCCGCTCCATGCCATGGGCGCTCGAGCCGGCGTGCGCATACGTGAACCGCACGGATTCGCCGCCCGGGCCCGGGGCACCGATCGGAAATCCGTCGGGAAAGAGCTTGCGCCCGTTCTGACGATTCCGCGCCGCCGCCGGGAAGCAATCCTCGCCGATCCCAAGCGACGCGAAATAGGCCGCCTTGGCCGCAGCGGTGAGCAGAAACCGCCCTTCGCCGATACAGGCGATCCAGTAGTCCAAGACCAGCAGCCGTTGCTTCGCCGCGCGCCGCGCCCGCCCCGCCCCCGAGCCGGGATCGTCGCAACCCACCGCTCCGAACAGGGACGCTCCGCACACGCGGTACAGCGCGGGCTTGCGACCGTTGACCCGCACATGCCCGTTGGTCATGGCCCGGCCTACCAGCTCGGCCTCCGCCCGGCCCTTGGCCACGCCGCTGAACGTCCGATACTGCCGCCGCACGAAGAAGCCCCCGAGCAACGCGACCGCGGTCAGGAATTCCGCGTCCACCGAGCGGTAGCCAAGCTCCTCCACGCGCTTCGCTCTCCGAAAGAAGTCCGCGGCGATCGCCGTGTCCGACCCCTTGGAATCGGAGCCCGCGACCGACACCCGCGCTGTATCGTCCCGGGCCACTACCCAGTCTCCTGACGGCTCACGCGCCCGTCCGCCGCCATCCGGTAGATCTGGTAGCCCCCCGCCGCCTTTGCCGACAGGCTGCTCTCGCGGTAGTCCGCGGTCGTAACCTCGATGTCCACGAAGCCCGCTTCGCCACCCCCGGCGGGACGCTCCCATTCGATACGCACATCGGGAAACGACAGCCTGCCATCGATGACCGCGAGTTGTAGCTGGCCAGCAGCCGCCTGGCGAGCTTTCCTGTCGTCTTCCCCGCGGCGCCTGCCGGCGTCCATGCGACGCAAGGCGATGCGCTGCAGCTGGCGTTCGGTGCGGACGCGCCGCACTTCCGCGCCCTCGGCCGCGAGGCGCCGCATTTCGCACCGGGCCGCTCGGTAGACCGCTGTGTCGTGCAAGACTTGTGCGGCACGCGCGGGGCCGGACAGGTAGGCCTGGGGCTCTTCGTCCCCCCTTGCGCGGGGATCGATCGTGCGCTCCAGCAATTGCCGGCCACGGCCGCTCAGCGACACTGCGTCGATCCGACGCCCTCCGCGCTGGAAGCGCTCGACGCGCCACAGCCCGTCTCGCTCTAACTCTTGGAACGAGCGCTTGGCGCGGTTGGCCGAGTCGAACAGATCCGCCAGGTCTGACAGTTCGACAGTGCCGAAGATCCCGGCCGTCCGCAGGGCCTCCACGCTATCGGCTGCCAGCCGATGGCGACCCCACTGGGCCAGCGCTCGGCCACGCTTTCCGCGCCCGCCACCCAGCGTGTCGCGCAGGACCTGCCTGCCGATGTCTCTCCGAACCGGATCCGGCAGTTCTCGGACACGCGTGACATCGAGACGATCCAGACGTTCGCGGCCAGCTTCCGGGGCCGCTTCGTCGCGCCCGATTTCGCGCTCGTCAATGTATCTGATCATGCTTGTCCCTCCTCTTGCTGGCGCAGGCGCTGCGCCAGTTCGGCGTCAAACGTCTTGCCGCGCCGCACCTCGCCATCCAAGCGCCGCAGCTTGCGGCCCGCATCCCCGAGCCCAAGCCGCCGACAGGTCAGATACAGGACAGCGAACAGGTCGAAGGCCAGCGCGAGCGCGTAGGCCGCGATGACCCAGCCGTAGTCACGCAACAGCTCGTTGCGGTACGGCGCTAAGTAGCCAAACTCGTCCAGCGCCAGCCAGGCCGCCGCGCCGCCGATCGCCAGTGTCAGCCCGAAGGCGATCCGCGCCAAAGCTCAGTCCTCGATCCGGTCGCTGCGGAAGTAGGTGATCGACAGCCCCAGAGGATTGACCGCCAGCAGCTCGCGCGGCGGCTTTTCCAGGAACCGGAACTCGAACTCCGATGTCCAGCGCCGCAC
>JAODVQ020500683.1:4834-22809 GCA_025400075.2 Phenganax stokvisi
ACACATGCCTTTCTAAGCAAAGTTCCAGCCTGCTTTGATGTACATATGTACAATACCATCCACCTGTGCTTTTCCTTTGTTGTATCCGTGTAGTACATAAATACATACATACAACTAAGAGGCTGTGTTCACTGTTTATGGAGTTCTGAAATAACACACTTTTCACTCACTCACTCACTCTCTCTTTCTGTTTCAGTGTGAGTAGTAACTCAGGCATTTATATTAAAGCAGTGAAGAAATGACTAGTGGTACAGTATACTATACTGTATAACAGGCGAGTTAATATTTCGTACAATCGTAATCTTGGGTATTTTGTGGAAAAAAAATAAAAAAGAGAAAAAACTCGGTGAATGTGTGGTTTGTATAAAAACTACACCAACTTTGACCAGTTTTTGTGGGTAAATATTACATAGAGAGCCTCTCAAACCATAACCATGGAACTATATTATATTTCTCCACAATAAATACCCACTATAGTTATAGTACTGCAGGTTAGACCTGAGAGGAAGAGGACATTGAAGGTCTCGTGGGGATTCAGCACCACCAGATCTGGTCCAAACACCACTCGGGCTGTCTTCTCAGCATAGTTGTAGATCTGGAATATTATTAGAACAAATTGTAAGAGAGTAGAGCGAATGACAGAGGCACTGGTAACATGACCCCCCACGATTTAGGAGGAGAACAAAGGGAGAAAAAATATAATATGGCCACGTATCCTTTAATACTTGCAAACAATGCAAATGTTCAGGGAGAGAACCAAACACAGCTGGGGCAAGGAAACCAGGACCTTGCACTCCTTCGAGACCCTGGCAAGCCCCTGACCCTCGGATCTCACGACCAGGACAGTGGGCAAGGTCCAGTCAAACTCATACCAGCAGACCATCGCCTGCGGCTTGCTAACAACGCTACTGTATCCATGTATGAATTAGTTAGTGTTAGAAACATCACCACAAGGCAAGTGTATAATGTACATATATTACCTGAACGGCACAGTTGCTAGGGCACCTGTATGTGATGACACGAGTCTTGTTCCTCTTCTGTAGATTAAAACATGTTTACAAGGTGTGATACAACACAGCTAAACACTGATATATGTACATAATATTATGTGTGAGCTTATTGAGGTGTGCTCTTATTGGTGTGTGCTCCTATTGCCGTGCGCTCCTATTGCCGTGCGCTCCTATTGCCGTGCGCTCCTATTGCCGTGCGCTCATATTGCCGTGCGCTCTTATTGCCGTGTGCTCTTATTGCTATGTTCTTGCCTTGTAAGTGTCGTCCACAAAGCTCTCAAAATAGGCCAATTTCCGGATGTTGCCATCACCTATTCCACCTCCTTTCCTATATGTGTCATACAATTATATATACATGATGAAATTTTGTGAAGAAACAAACAATGCAAGGCAAATGCAGAACAAACAAATCAACTACGTCCAGGACAATCCTTTTCAAAGAAAAGAACTGACCTGGACGGGACTCGAACCCATGACACCCGGCATGACACCCGAACTGCCCTACATAACACTTATATACATGAAACAAATCAGTATGGAAACATCAAAGTGAGGTAAGAGCAAAACAAACAATTCCAACACCATTTGGCCAGCATACGTAGCTCTTCCCAAAGAACTGCCCATACACACGTATGTATGTATGTATATATATGTACACATACGATATAAATATACTGTTGTCTAGCAACCGAAGTGATTATTGGGGAGCGACACTAACAACTTGACTCGTACATTATAACTACCATGCAAATAAACACTCTTTCCTTAATGAATCTGGGCACAGTGCTCTATATTACACTAGAACTACATACAATGTAGTTCAATGGGACTTGTAGTGTATCGATCGTATTGTGGAATGTCTTATCAGTTTACTTGAGGATGTCTTCTACCAATGGTTCAAGGGTCTTCTCAAACAGCTCTTCATTTGCTTTCAGCATGTACGACTGTGGTCCCATCACACTTCTCACCTTCACACAATCACACACACACACAAACACACAAACAACAGGTAAAACTGCAGAGGTACGTACAATCTGTATGTATACTTAATGGCTGAAAGCTCTTTATAACACTAAACAGTAGGTTGGGATATTACGTCTTGTGATTCAATACTGCTACATACGTACGTACGTATAAAGTCTATATACCGTACTGGAGCGAGCATTATAAACGCAGCAGTATATCGTGTATATATGGATCATATGTTACAAATGCTCATGTCGTTTGGAACAAGCATCATAAGCACTGTGGATGGCCAACACTCTGCTCAGCATGCTAGGGCTCTAGCATCAGCATCATATTGCGAACTACGTAGGCTTAATGTACACAGTGTTAGTAGAGGGATAGCTGTATGAAGTGCAATAATAAACCTCAGAGACCAGCGAATCTAACTCCAAGGCCACTGACTCTCACCTGGCCTGATTGTACATCCCTCACATAGATACCTTCATTCTCGTTCAATGGAAGGGCTTTCCTGCAGTGGAATGAATAGCAAACTATAGTGTTGACCACTGAGCCAACCACACACACTGAGATTACTACATGTACAGTGGAACCTCATTAAAGTGAACACTGTTAGTACGAAATACCCCTTTAGTATGAACTAACTCTAAACTCCCTTCTATAAGCATACACTATACTATAGCTACTCTTTAAATGAAACTCCTGTTTGTGTGAACATTTTAAGGTGGTCCCCTGGAGTTCACTTTAACGAGGTTCCACTGTATATACCCTCTCATTTGAACACAATAATTGACTACTCTCAACTATATAAATACAATTACTTCTGCTGGCTCCTCAAATCTTAACTCGAGACTAACGAATTTAACCATGTATGGCTGGAGCATTCAGTAGCCATCACCACAGCTTGTACCTTCTTTCTTCAGCACTAGTGTTTAAGCCAATGTACACAACACTACTTTTGTTGCATGCAAGTCTCATGGAAATGGAAATACATGGCATTCTTATTGTGCTGTGGATATTGTCCATTACACCAATCTTATGCACTGAGTTGATGTGACCATTACTGGACATGTGAGCAAACTATAGCCTCAGATGGCAGAGTGTAAAAATTTCATATGCTCATACAAATGGATTCATTAATTTATTGTTTTTGATTGGTTTGTACTATTATAATGCTTCGTGCACTACCTTTAAGATGTATGGCATTGCCTCATAAAGTACTGTATATAGGTATATATACTATTGGATATAGGAACAGACCTGGGTTGAACGGCTCCAACCTCTATTGGAGGAATGTATTCTGCAGGTCCGTTCAGCATCCAGCGGTCCCCGGGATTACGGTGAACTTTCTTGCCTGCATGAAGAGACAGAAGAGAGTTGAACACAGAGGAGATGATAGTGTGAGACCATTTAGAGTGTGAAAGAGAGAGAAAAAAGCTGGCTCTCTTGCTCTGTTCAATGATTAGCCTCTAATGAGGCACAGAACATCCTAGTGGTACTGCAGTTACCACTGCACTAGAGTCAGTGTACCGGGACTTCGTGAGACCAGTAGGCACAGGTGACTGGACCACCCACAAGTTGGGCATGAGAACAGGCAAAGAGGAATAGATGGAGAAAAGAGGTGAGAGGGAGAGAGCTAGAATGTGGTAGTGATACGCAGACCAAATGTCATCTCACAGGTCATTTCATACAATGATACCAGAAGGTTTAGAAGACCTGATACTCCAGATCAGATATAATAATATAGCTACACATGTATCTACGTAACATGAAAGTGTTATTGGCTAAAAATGATATTAAGTATGACACTCTCAGAATTGTATACTCTGCTGTTGTTCAGACCACACATGCCTTCGCACACACCCTCTCCCAGTATCTGTGTGTCTGGGACGCCAGCTGTCTACCTCAACCCATACATACACAATAATCAACCACCCAACTCCAATTGTACAAACACAGAAGCCAAACTTTCGTCCGTACAAAAGCCAGATCAAGACAGCAAAACCTATTTGAACTCGGGGAAATCAAATTTCCACACCAATCATTTTGAGACATTCACAAACAATGGGAATGGTGGCAAACCTGATGGATGTGGGAATGATTCTATTAGTTAGCAGTATTGGCAGGGATTAGGCAGTTTGACGTTTGGAGAACCGACCGTCAAATTAACTTTAGTATAAGCCAAAACATTAATTTAAAGCTGTCAATATTATAGTTATGCCACTCGGGATGCTGCATGGTACGTAATTATGTATGTGGGAGTGATTATGACTCTGACCACTGGGTTATAGGGTGTCGTGTAACTCTCTCCTGTGCCGCGAGAACTACAGTTTGATGAACCGACCGTCGAATTCAACTTAGCACTTACAAATGGGGCACGGCATACAAGTCAAAACTTATACTTGGGCCACTCTGGATGTTGCACGGTATGTAATGTATATTATGGGTGTGTGTGTGATTGTGACTCTGACCATTGGGTAGAGTGTCATTAAACTCTTCCTGTGCCGTGAGAACAATTGCTTCATCAGATTGGAGTAGAATTGCATCAGTTATCCCTTTTTCCAGTCTCTCTCCTAGTACATTTAGAATAGTACAAAATTAAAACTACTATATACCATCCCCTTAGATACACAATCAAACACTCGGCACTTTGATTAGATCCAACCCTTTAGGATTGGAGAGCATTGTAAGTGAGGTTTGCCGTGGCTCACTGCAGTAAAAAGATGCCCCTCCCCCAGTAAATGAGACTCTGGTGTTAATATAGTGTAGTCTTTCCAAAGTAAGGTGCATGAAGATGCCCCCATGTTTGTAAATGAGACCACGGTGTGGTGTTGGTTCCCTCGACCAGGCTGCAGGATGCCCCCTCTCCTTCCCTCTCATAAGTATGGTTCTAGTTCTCTCTTGACCTGGTTGCAGGAAGAAGGTGAGTGGCCCACGATGGAGCTCTCGGTGACCGAGTCGCGGACGACCGTCTTTCCCCATGGCGTCGACCACCACACAGAACTGGCGCGGCTTGAGAATTGTCAGATTCACTACTTTCACCACCTCCTACACACAATACATAGAACACCCACATTAGTACGTTAGACAGATTCTTTCGCAGGCAGACAGAGAACCATCCACAAAACATACGTTTGCTGAAGACATAATATACATACACCCTGGCGGACACATTTTCAAGAAATCATTCAACAAAAAGTGAAAAAAATTGTCATTTGATTCAATTTAAACATTAAGCACTACACGGCCCAATGCTAGAGTCCTCTCTTTTTGTCTTCTCTAGAATGTACACTAAACAAGGATTCATTTGGGCATTGCTAGACTATATATTTCTCCAAAAGGGTGTGGTGTGTGTGTATGGGTATGCTGGGTACCAGACAGTATATTATACAGTGTACATACATGCAGGGCTAGAGCCCAGTCTTGTGTCTAGTGATAATGTATCTACAGGAAATCATTCAGAATCACTCCTACATAATTTCATACATTATGTCACTCAGCCATTATACAATAGTGGTGGCAAATCTCGGACTTGCTACAAGAGGAGTGAAGAGTACTAAGAAGTATGGAGGGTGGGTATATTACCTTACCTGCCACCAAAATGAAGCTGTTCTGGACGTTGCTGATTGGTTATTAATGCATTATTGCATATGCGTGCACATGTGTGAAGAAGCAAAACAAGGCCCACGTGTCAATAATATATTATATCCTCCGCAGAGTAAGCCGATTGCATTAATCATCTGTACATACAGTACCTCGGTGACATCAGGTATGTATGAGTCAGTGTCCTCCTCCGTCACCAGCCATTCATCTCCCACATGCCTTGATATGGAGAGAGAGTGTGTGTACATATATGAGTAACATAACTAATGATTACTGAGAACATGAACATCAAGCATAATTGCTAACCTCTTGTGGCCAAACTGGTCGGTAAACGTGTCGATAGCACGGATGTGAAGTGCCTGCTTTGGTGTGAGTGTGACAGCCTTCACCATACTCACAACCTGAGATATGGTATATATGTAAGAGGTTAGAAGAAAGGATAAGTAGAAAAAAACAGACAAGACAAAGAAGCTATAGAAAATTTTAATAAGGAGAATGAGAGAGAGAGAGAATAAACAGCTGAGAGTTGTCGACTCTCTCGCTATGTTCAATGATTGCCTCTATGAGGCTTGGAACATCAAAGTGGTAATCATGGTCACCATTGCACAAAGGTGTGCCTTGGCTTTGTGGGCCCAGTAGAAACAGGTGATGGAACCCCTGTGAGTCGGATATGAGAACAGAGACTGACTCTCAGTTGCAGATTTACTCACTCTTGTTCAATGATTAGCCTCTATGAAGCATGGAACATCTAAGTCATAGCTACAGTAGCCATTACACCAAGGTGCTCCTGGACTTCGTGGGCCCAGTAGGCACAGGTGACAGGACCCACTGCGAGGTTAGGCACGAGAACAGAGAAAGGTGAGCATATAAAATAGTGCAGAACCTCTTCAAAGACGCCGGGAAGGTAAGCTCCGGTGTCTCGGACCAGCCACTCCTCTCCAGTGGCCTTCATCTCTCCACCGGAGGTCTGTAGTTGCTGGATCGCTCTCAGTCGCAGGGCATTCCCCGGGTGGACAATATGAGGTGCCATAGGTTTAACCAACTCCTGTATATACAAACCACAGCAGTATTATACAGTCGTAATGTGAAAATAAAACCTCTTTGCAAAGGACGCTTTCATAAAGCAACCCTCTTCCATAAGATGTTAAAACCTCTGCTTGTCTATATAGATGGGAGTGTAGCAGCCAATGAAATCTAAATATAGAAATTTACTAATAATGACCATCAAAAGCAGTAGGAATGGAAAAGGTTTCACTGGTAATTTTAGAACCACTTATACCTATATACCAGCGTGGCATAAGTCGAAAGCTGTGTAGGTGCTTCTAAAGGCAGGTTCACAATATGACGCAGGGTCTTGCATGCATTGTGTTTGGACATGCATGTCGTGAACACTCTGTGAAAATGTGTGTGACCTGACTCATAGCAATGTGTGATTAAAAATTATTTTTCAATTGTGTCTAGAATTAATGTAATGTGCCACACTCGAGGCCCTGCATAATATTATCGCAAACCAGCCTTAACAACTGACCACAACTCCGGGACGAGGAATGTACGTGAGAGGCCCATGGAGCTGCCACTCTTCTCCTTCACTCCTCTTCACTCCAGTCTCATCTTTGTCTATGGTGGTCAGAGCTCTGAGGTGGAGACCGTGGTTAGCCATCACCTGTGGCAGACGCTTCACTGCTCTTGAATAATCTGAGAATAGAGGATGAAGAATACCCACTACCTTAAACAAACTTTCCGTCACTTTTTAGAAGAACTTATTTACCACTAGCTTCTTTTGTGCTTAAATATTGCTATATACTCAGCAGATTATGTGGACTATACACTATAGGTTGGCCAATAGATGCTGCAACAATCACTAGCAACTTTGCCATCAACCAAACTGGTTTAATTCATCTATCTAGTATATGAATGTGAGAACATTCGATCATGGAACTAAAAGCCCTGCTTATTTGAGCATTTTCTATTACACATGTTTGTATGTATAATTATACATCCTCCAACATTGTCTTCTACTCATACCCTATGACTGGGGGATTTGCTAGAGAGAGGCTCTGCAAGCCAGGCACAACAAAGAACTCAGAGACAAACCCAGTGTGTCCCATACAGAAGAATTCACTCAATATATTATAGGACTGCTAAGCATAATTATTAATCCGGTGCATTTTATACGGTGTGGTTAAAAAAGAGGTGACAGGGTTCAACTATTGGTTGTGGCTACTATAGTGACTGGTATAATACATATGAGGACCTTTGAAACTCATTTTAAACCTTTTGGTCCTGCTCCTTCTAATTCTTCTCCAGGGTAGAGAGGGAAAGGCTCCTGTAATTAGAGATTCGTTACACAAGATTGAGTGACACGCCCAAAGATGTGGGCTGTAATACTCACGCCATGGAGTCGTACTTCTCTGTAGCCAAAGGAGAGGTCATAGAGCTTGCCCTCAAACTTACACTTCCTGCAGTGAGAGAGAGAGAGAGGTATATACATGTTTGTATAGTCCTCCCCCTGGTCCTTCTCATAATATAATTTCAACTACAATGCATCGTAATCCTACTTTAGGAAACACCCATTATATCACGTTAGTCTTAGTACATTCCAATAATACATTACTTTTTTAGAAGGATGTAGCTTCATTACAATACCTCCCCATCTTATAGTTACATATACACACAGACATTTCATTGTTAACCAGTTAAAATATCACAGACTCACATTTTGTCGATGGGGTTCACGACCACGGCATAATGGCCCGGGGGAACCTTGACGAAGGGGAGTGGTCCTGCCACCAGTTTGTGGTTGTCTTGCAGGACAAGGTTCTGCGGTCCCACCTCCAACACAGTTATGTTGGTGTTCTGTAAGCGAAGTAAGTGGAACATTGGTAAAGTGAACGCATAGAAAATCAAATAGATAACTCTAAAACCCCTGCAATAACAATACTTTAGCTGCTCTAGATGATACTGTTATTATTATTTGTGTTAGCATAATAGCTTGTTCTAGCTAGCTAGCTAGATATAAATGATCCGTGCAGAATGACGTGGCAACGTGGGATGAGCCATGAAGGGCCAGGAGCCTCCTCATTGACAGACTCTAGCTAGCACCGAGAGCAACCGCGAGGATCCCGCCACCACGACTCACCAGGTCCAGCACGTGGACATACTGGCTAGGAAGTATTCCAACAATCTTCTTCTCGCCCATGATCAGCACAGAGACACAAAAGACAAAGTGTGTGTGGTTAGGGGCGGCGAGGGCGGTTTAGCTGAACTAGCCCCACCTATTTTATATTCCACGCATGCGCATTTGCTATAGCCATGCTCGTAAAATTGAGGTGGACGACCACTAAAGTAACGTCTCTATCAAGGCTTCTCCTCTCTTCAGCCTCTTCCTACAGGTACGTATAATATCACACCAGCCACGATAAAGTCTTAGGTAGAGCAATAGAGGGTTTCTATACTCGCCACTGACAACTAGCTATGGAGTGTGTCCTTTAGAGTGCAATTGATTTGCCCTCTATATCCAGCTCCAGAGCAATGAACGTCAAACTACGTCTGGTCCAGTTTGAAACAAAGGACTCACCACAGAGAGTGGGTGTACAGCTGGAAGACAGAAGCAGTGTGGTAGATGTGTGTGCCATGGAACCATCTCTGCCGAGGGACATGCGTTCATTTCTCCGGGGCTGGCAGACTAACCTTCCTCTTGCTGCCAAGTAGGCACCTCTCTTCCTTCTCTTAATGCTCACATTATGCATCTTTTTAATCCCCATCATTATATATGGTGGAAGACCATCTGTTTTTCCTTGTGTTAGAATTATGCAAGGAGAATGAGAGTTGATTTTAAAACGTATTTTCATTGCTACAACACCATTAAGAAGTCTAATCTTTCAGAGTGGCTGAGAAGGCAGTCACATCGTCGGAGCACATTTTCCCCGCCGCCGACTGTACCCTCAAAGCCCCCATCTACGATCCACAGAAACTGCTGTGTGTTGGTATGAATTACGTGGACCACTGCACAGAACAGAACTACCCTGTCCCCGAGGAACCAGTCATCTTTAGCAAGTTTGCCTCGGCCATTACGGAGCCCGACGGAGCCGTCATATTGCCAGATGAAACAGACGTTAGTATGCTAGTTCATAGATTAATATGGAATTTCACAACTGTATTGCCATGATGGGAGATGACTTGTATCATCCCTATATACTAAGACCTATAGACCTTAGTGATACTGAAAGGCTGAATTAGTGTAGATTTTCATAAGAGTACAGGCAAGGGTAAATTATACCAGGGAACTTTTAATAAGGGGAGATATTACTTAACCTCTAATGTGAATAAAATATACAACACTCACAAGATTACTTCGGACCCAAATGAATATATAACCACAAGGCCTATTATTAAGGCATGACAGACAGATTTAAACTGTATTGTTTCGTCTTTCATTACAGAGTATGGACTATGAGGTAGAGCTTGCCTTTGTCATCTGTAAAAGAGGAAAACACATCAAGGTGATGTAAGATATTATTGTAAAAAAAACTCCCACATGGATGGTCCAAAAAATTATGTTTTTGAATCTGCATTGATTGGCATTCTCACAAAAATTCAAAGCATAACAATAAATAGGTTTTATGCCCGCACAAAAAGTTTTAAAAATTATGACTTCTGATTAGTAAAACTTGTAACAATGGTGCTAGGTGTTGTTGTATTGTAGGAGAGTGAGGCTATGGGTCATGTTGGTGGGTACACAGTAGCACACGATGTGAGTGCCAGAGACTGGCAGATGAAGAAGAACGGGAAACAATGGCTGCTAGGGAAGACATTCGACACATTCTGTCCCCTTGGCCCAGCCATTGTCACACCCAGCTCTCTCTCTGGTCAGTCACCCCTTTGTCTGTCTAACACATTTAAGACACTAACTCTCAAACTTTTTCTATCGCATTTTTCATGGTACTGTATCATCATGGACCCACACACAGCTTTCTCTTTCTCCTTAATAGAACATACTTTGCCATGGTATTATTATACACAGATGCCCATAAGCTCCTTTCTATTGTTTGTCATTGTAATATTGTATGTAGATCCTCACAAGTTGGGTATACGTTGTCGTCTGAATGGAGAGGTGGTCCAGGATTCTAACACTGAACAATTGGTCCACAAGACAGAGGCTCTTGTAGCCTTTATATCCAGGTCAATAATATAGTTTTTCCTGATATTCTTATATATCACCTCTTCCAGCCACATTCTCTCATACCTTGTTAGATACACCAGTATACAATGGAACCCCACTTAATGGACACCCCTCTGTAACAGACACCTCGATATAACAAAATTTCTGTGTCCCAACTTAACACTGATCAATACATTCATAACTCTTCCATAATGGACACCCTGCTATAAATGACAGTTAAACCCCAGTCTAACCGAAGTTAACGAACTCCGGCCGATCGGCAGCATGCATGCGCATACGTGACGAACACGAGGTGTGCCGAGCACAGCTTGCCGGTCAGCCATTGCCAGCTGGCAGTTAGCTAACGAGCTGCATTATTTTTCTTTTTCTTTTTCTCCATCCCTTCGGGGGTGTGATCAGGACTGGGTTGGGCAGTGGGTGGAGCCTAACGTAAGAGGACTCCACCTTCAGTAAGGGGAAAACCCCCATGCCACGTCCCTCTCATTCGGCGGGAGCCCAGTCCTTTGGCCAACATCCCTAATGTGACCTCTAGGCTTCATGCTCGGGGGTGTAGAGGGAGGAGATGGGGGCTGGGATACTCGTACAGAGGAGGTGAGTTAACGGACAATATAGCTGGCCCCAAGTTGTCCGTTATAGAGAGGTTCCACTGTATATTATACCATATCATCTTCCTATGTCTTCTGTATATACAGATTTGTGACCCTGGAGCCAGGTGATGTGGTGCTGACTGGTACTCCTCCTGGCGTGGGCTGCTTCAGAAAACCTCCCATTTGGCTAAAGGTAGTACGATTGTGTCATGCTGTTATGTATATATTAACAGAGTAGAGCCTTCTATGTATATTATACTGGGAGCAATACTTCGTCATTTTTCAGAGACTATCCTCCAACTACTTTTGAAAATATAATAAGTTTTACATGATTTAAGTGTGTATAATTTCAAACTGCTGGATACAACACCAAGTGTAGACTCCTGGATTGAGCCAAGAAAGATTAGTTCAGCGTGAAGGTGACTACATATATGTAGTTCAGGAGAGATTCGTAATAATAATATTTTATGTACAGATTATATATACTCAATGAGTTTTGATTTTCTTGTTCCTCATACAGAAAGGTGATGTTGTGGAGTGCGAAATTGATGAAATTGGAAAAATCACAAACACTATTCAATAGCCAAGTTTTGTTTCTGTGCTCAATTCTGATAATAAAAGAGTTTTTTAAATTAAAACTCAGTTTAAAAATAGTTCTCCTTTCTCTGCCTTCGATCCAAAGGCAGTGTCAGAATCATCGCCAGCCTGATCAAAAACAGAGTATATATATAGACAGTATAGTATAATATAATAGCCTAAAACCACAGCGGAACAGAGAAACTGTTGGGCCCTATCATTTCATGGAGATGATTTAGTTTCACTTCAGAAGTTGAAATCCATTGAAATAGTTATGGACAATGTGTGTGTCCATTGTATAATAGTTTTCTAGTGTGTCCTTTATTCGGAGGTGTGTTCAGAGGAGGTTCAACTGCATAGCAGTTCATTTTGATCAGTATGTTGTCCATTGTAAAGAGGTTGCATCAGGTCCCTAAAATAATGTACCTATAGTGTTTTAAAGTACCTCAAGTAGAGATCTGTGATGTGAAACACAGTTGGAGAGGGAGAGGGGAGAGTTAATGACATTGACAGACTCATACATCACTGCATCGTACGCCGTCCTCATCTACAGTGAAACTGCAATGTATTATGACATTGACAACACACACATACACACATGCACACATGCGTATAATTATGGTGCATACGGTGAAACCAGTCTAATCTGGTCACCCTTGGGCCAGCTTCAGTTGGTCTGATTAGACAGGTGGCTGCATTATACAGTTAGCAAGCTATTGTTGGGACTTCACCTAGTACTGACCCCATTACTCAGGTATATAACCAAACTAGATCAAGGGTGTACAATGTATTTTCCAAGTCCGGGTATATACATATATAGCTCCTTCAGTCCCATACCTGAATGGCACATCGTAGGTAGGGCATTCTCCCTACAGCTGTTCCCAGTCCAGGACACAGTACACTGCATATCTTATCTTCATTATTCTTATTGTGTTCCAACACTGGGATCATAGAATGTAGGTTACTGTATAAATCTTATGTGTACAATAGCCAATGGCTTAAATTAGATTATCGCTTCTTACTAACTGTACATGAACTACATGCTTTTTGATACTAGCTAATGGAAAAAAAAACTGTGGTTAGGCACTGTTATGGTTCATGGTCGCCTGTTGCTAATGTAAATTTAGCTCTCACAGCAGTTGGAGACTGACCTGCTCTCAGGACTGCACGGAAGGCGAGGTAGGCATTTGGTGTCTTGGAGACATTGGTCGGTATCCTCATGGTAGGTGCAGAGATGAGGTGGCGAATTGGTTGTCCTTCATTGGTGGAGGGAGTAAGGTCAATCTTTTTGAGGTCAGAGTCCGGTGGATAGGCCGACAGTACTACAGCACTACCCTTTATAGAGAGAGAGAAAACTTCATGCATGCACTAGAGCTCTGAATAATAGTAAAGTGTATTTGCTGGGCAGCTGTTCTTTGAGAGTAGCCTTATGACATATAAAGATTATGCATAGCATTTGCCCTGTGGCTGCAATGGCAACTTCACCTCATGTTTTCACTAAATATGAATTACTCATTAGAACCTTTATAAGAATGGAAACCCTTTTATATATGTACATGACCCAGTGTGGCCACTGCTACACTCTTAAATTCATACCACTGGTAGTTCTCCACTGTGCTCTTGACGCAGTAGGTCCTGCAGTCGCTTTTGTCTATAATATTGTACATTCTCCATTAATACTGTGTATATATATACTATACTGAGATGGGTTACGTACAGGTCCCATCCAAAGTGTAGGGAGTACACGTAGTCTATGCCACCATCCATGAAACCAAAACTGTTTGCCGGAGACACCTTGGACGAATAAGAATGAAGACGTTATTGGCTATAGCTACGTACATGTACAACTGAAAATATGCACAGGCTCATAATAGCATCAGCCGCAGGAGCTCCGTCCAATATATCTCCACAGGATATCTATGGGGAAGAAAAAGGTTGTATAGCTTTATTGTATAACTATGCTAATAGATGGCCTAGTTGTGTGACTTACTTGAACGAGTTCAGAGAATTTCTCGCCGTCTCCGAAGGCTTCACGGTCCTCCCAAGCCGCCACCATCTTGGGGTTTATGTCTCTGAGTATAATCTTGAAAAATCCATTGCTATCCGGGCCCCAACCCGTCTTCAATTTCAACGCCATTGCCTTTCCCTTGGAAGATGAGAATTGATGAGATAGAGGGGGGCGGGGCTGAACTCCAATTGAAGCGCACTGCCCATGTTTACAATTATTCTGCACTGTGACTTGCCTCTCGAAGATCGACGAAAGGGATTACATGACTATAGATCATGAGAAGCGAATAAACTTACTGCTACAGCTATGACCCAAGGTAGTTGTGAACTAAGCAGATATGCTGTTAGATTTTTTGACAGTGAGTGTGTTTACTTGTTTCCATAGCAATAACGGGAACGGCGCTGATGTCCGCTAGCGTTGAGCGGCTTGAGCGACCCCCACCGACAAACAGGGAGAATTGCGATGATGAATGGGTGGAACAGACGGACGAAAAGGCTCAGAGAGGTAGATACGTGGCTAGTAATTGTAAATCTGCACTAATCTGTTACAAAACAGGCGATGCAGATGCCCTGTTTTCCCTCGGACAGTACCACTTCTCACGCGGCAGCTACGAGACGGCATTGCAGTATTTTGCGAAGGCCGAGTCTGCTGGAAGTGCTCAGGCATCCTACCAGCTTGGAGTAATGCTGTACGACGGCGTTGGGACGCCCCAAGATCCTGTAGGTCTTACCGTACGTATCGGTAACGTTACGTAAATTCCCACGACGCCGCGTTTCCGCCGCGCACTAATATACGTCTCCGCATTCCTTTTACGCATGCGTTCAGATACTTCTTGAATTGACTTCCTTCTAATTCATTTCATCCTCATCCCCTTCTAAAACCTCAGAGAAAAGGTTTTCAACACATGCTGAGAGCAGCAGAGACTGGAGACTCAGTTAGTGCAGGAGCACAGTTCAACATTGGCAGGGCATATTTTCAGGTGGCTACATACCAATAATTTGAGAATCCGACAAGAAAGATTTACTCTCAACACTGGGATTGACTTCCTTTATTTCCCAGTATCAAACCATGGGGGGTTACAATATAGCTTTGCCATACTCACACTAAGCAACAACATTAGACTAGACTAAAGGAAATCACAGGAAATTAAGTAAGCAAAGTAATATTATAGGGTTATGGCGTGGCAAGATCTGACGAAGAGGCAGAGAGATGGTGGCTGAGAGCTGCATCAGGAAGAGGAGCAGGAGATGATGAGAAACAAGAACAGGATGTTGAGGAAGAAAGGGAAACAGATTTGGAGAGTGTGGTGAGAGCACAAAACACCCTGGGAATGTACTACTCCCGAGAGGAATCCTTAGACTTGGGAAAGGCAAGTGCTAGTGATAGTTAAGTAGTACTAAACTCTAAGCTTGGGCATTTAACATTACCACTACAGTGGGAAACTCTCTTAGGGATATAACCATAAAACTAAATTAAAGTATAATTATACATACCTTGAATAGTGAGGTGTGTTTATTTTGGGGTATGTAGTTATCAAAGTACAGAAATAATACATACCAGAGGTGTCCTGCTTAGATAGGTGTTCTCAGTATATATATATATATATAGACATGTCTTCCCTGTACTCATATATTTGAGTGTTTTACTTTCAGTGTAGTGTTTTTGTTATCCTATGTATACACAGTCTCTTTACTGGCATTCAAGTGCTGCTGAAAATGGTCACACTGAGTCCATGGGTGAGTGATAAGCTGACTCTTTCATCCCTTTCATAGCTACACAACGGCAATTGGTTCACAGCTGCAGAAGGTATAATGAGACTAAATGGCAGGGGCTGTCAACGAGACGAAACTACAGGGCTGAAACTGTTGAGGAAAGCTACTGCTGGAGGGAGTCTATATGCCACAGGTCTATTAGCCCTGCATTACTTGACTTCAAAACTCTTTTCAAAGGCCACAGAAACAGCACTGAGGTATATTATACTTGCAAGAAAAGTTGTTTTTGACACTGTGTGGTCTCTTAAAGAGTATGGTCATCCTGTCCTATTTCAGAGACACTATAATATTATGAGGGTGGTTTAAACTGTGGCATTGCAATAGAGAAATCTTTATGCCGTGTAGTGTGACTCTACATTGAATAAGATACTGTGTTTGTGTCTCAATCTCACAGGGTGTGTGAGTCACCAGGCGACGCAGAGAACCTGTCGGTGCTGGAGAGAAAAGGAGTGGCTCTGGCTTGTTTCACATTTGCTCGGTGTCTTCAGCTTGGTCAGGCCGTCACACAGGATCGGGAGAAAGCCATCCAATACTTTACCAAAGTAGAAAATATATCTATATTATTGTATAATTTATATTACACTGGATATTCCACTTCAGGCAAAGATATATGACAAGAACACAGTGACCGAACTCCACAGTAGAGTCATACAGGGATTGGTGTAGTAATAATGTTACGTAAGGTTATGCGCAACGCTCGTCGGCGTATAAAATACGCTCGCTCTGCGGTACGTTTGCAGGAAGCGTGCGTATAATTATACACCGTACTGAAACGTACTACGCAGCCTTTAACTATATAGTCGAAAATGTCTGAAAGCGGTCCCAGATCTACATCTCTTTGCGAAGGGAGAACGTACTCAGTGTACCTGAGACTCGCCACAGTCGTAAGTGAACAGCTTTACTAACTGTGCGATAGATAGTAGCTACCTACCTAATTCCATTGCAGGTGTCGGGTTGTCTGACTCTCGTAGCAACGACATTGGCACTCAAGCAAACGTTGCATTACAAACATGAATACAATGCCTCCGTAGTTGGTCCAGATCAGGAATCAGAATCGGGAGAAGAGATCCCTACCGCCAACAGCTTCGTGCAGGAGACGCTAGCATTTACGATAGCTCTGATGAGTGCCGCAGCGGTGACGATTCTCTTGCAGATCTCCCTGGTACTAGCATCGAAATGCTGCTCCTATATCTACGAACCTGTTCAGGCGGCCATGGTCTACCTGAAGTTAATAGTACGTCCGTCCAATACTCACGCAATAGTTTTATTTTGATAATGGTCCATGATGCTTTACTCGCAGGAGTTCCTAGGGAGCTCGTTATTACTGATGGCTCTGGTTGCAAGCACAATAGGAGAGGGAATAGTGGCTTATCACTGGTCCCTGTTTCATGAAACACAGAACACCAGAGGCAGTGAAGGTCTCTTCAAAGCACTGTCAGGAAGCACCGTAAGTTAACTAACTTACTGGTGCATTAAAGCCACCAAAGACCAGTAACTTCTTGACAGCTAGAGTACACTCTAGTGCAGGCTCCTACATTTGAATCTTGAATCTCCCTCCATAATAATAATCTTCAGTAGAATAAAAAAATGAATAACCTCTAAAGAGAGCTGTCCTCCATAGTGTCCCTTCTTGTGGACAGTGTAGCAGTCATACATGTGTTCTAGAAGCTGTTGTCCTTGGTTTCCATTGCAGGCATTTGGATTTCTGTTAGTGCTTCTCCTATCACTTCTCTGCATCACAAACTTTTGCCTCAACTATTCACTATTGAGAAGACCATCTCACAGAGAGAAACCAACCTGTAAAACTCTCTCGCCAACCGCTGTTTAGCTCTCTCTCTCTCTCTCTCTCTCTCTGTATTTATGTGTCCATGTGGTTTGATGTTTCCGTATTCTTTCCTCATTCATGTAATCCACCACTGCTCTCACTAACTCAGTTAGGTTTATAAAATTTTCATTTTAACACATCAATTATATAATACACGAGGGGGTTGTGGTGTGTGTTACATATAGAGTGTGGGGTTAATATTTTGGGGCAAACTGATTGATCTGCTCTTGTAGGTGTCTAGTTTCGTTGGTGAGCGTGTCTACTCTGTCATGTAGCGAGGAAACGGCTGCTTGTATACTGCCTACCTGTTGCTGTGACAAAGAAAAACAGGGAAACCATATAAAATAAACAATCTACTTTCTCCAGCATATTGCAGTATGCTTCTTTAAACCTTTCCTTTTACGTTCATTGGAAGTGCTAGAGAGCAGACAGAACAAACAAACAAACAA
>JAODVQ020500789.1:0-27273 GCA_025400075.2 Phenganax stokvisi
ACGATACATTACCATCACCAGCATAATTTTCCTTGTCTTCGACATAATTTTGACTGGAATAGCTTTCAACAGATGCTTGCCTAGTTTGAGCTCCATTAGACACTGCACTAGCTGCAGCACTTGTTATGGACAAAATTTCACGACTTGGTTGCTTTTTGGTGTTCAAAAGTTGAATAACATCTTCATCTGGAAACCCTGCACCTTCGTCGTTCCCACTGAACTTGCTATTCATATTAATTTTTAATTGTTTAGCGCAATTTTGCAGAAATTTGCGTCAACACTAATACAACTCAACAGCATCATGTTAAACTATTGATTTAATCCTTTTCTACGACGTAGACTTCACAAAAAGCACGTATGAAGTGCTAAAATGTTTCGGTAAAAACAACAAACTTAAATCCCGCGCCATTTTGTTGTCTTTTGCAAAACAGATGCTTCCGCTTTAACACTCGTTTCATCCATTTCACCTTGCTCGAACTTTCAAAAAATGAGTACCAAGCTCAGTGGTACCAAGGTTTTGTCATATTTATAGAGACAAAATATTCATATTTTACATATAAAGTTCAAAAAACATCATATTTTTCCTTTCCTTCATTATCTGAAGATAGATTATTGATCATTAAAACATTTTAATCTTAAAAATAAATGTACAAAATTTTAAGGAAATTTTCACCTAAATTTCCCACGAGTATGTGATTTTTAAATAGTTATTCGGCACTTCTGTCACAAAAACAATTTACACAGTTCAGATTACATCCTTAAATAAAAGTTTTCACCCCATGATTTTGACTTTCTCATAATTTTATTTTTTTGTTTACATTTGGAAAATACCCAGGTGGATTTACTGCATTTGGTGCCCAGTCTTTCTCCACTAAAAATTCCTACAAAGAAAACAGCAAACAGCAATGATGTAATGATTTGTTTTGCTTGAAATTGTCGCGAATTCGTGATGAATGACGGCGATGAAGACGTTCTAAGCGAGTTATCGGACTTAGTAGAGACCTTAACTACGTCTGGAAGTCGAAATTTAGACGAGAACCTTTTCAAAAGAGTGAAATTGATATGCAAGTCCTCAGACGAAAACGTCCGTCACTTGTATCGTTTGGTCATGATGCAATTGGAGAAACGACACTCCGAAATTCGCCTGTCGTCCTTGCAGATTGTCAATGAAATATTTTTAAGATCTCACGCGTTTCGAGTGCTTTTAGTGGACGACTTTCAGAAATTTTTGGGCCTTACGATAGGAGTGAATTCTAAAAAGCCTTTGCCAGAACCAAAAGCTGCCGCCGCCATTTTAAGAGAACAAGCTTTTAAGGCCATTGATACCTGGCACAATAAATATGGTCCGCACTACATGAAACTCGCACTAGGGTATAAATACTTAAAACGGGTCAAGAAGTATAATTTTGAAGATTCGCAGTCGCGGACAGAGTTGGAACGGCTTAGGGCACAAGATGCCCAAACAAGACGAGCTAGCCTGGCCGAACAGAAGTTGAATACAGTATTGACACAAATGGCTGAATTTCTCAGTGAGATTCAAAATGCTATCACAGAAATGGGGAACTGTTTTCGACTTTTGTTGCCGACTCCAGATGAATTCGACGTGTATGCCTCAACTGCTCAACGTGATGAATTGCTATTGTCTAACAAAACTCCAAGCATGAGCACAACAAGCAACATTGTAAACCAAGATATGCAAGGATTGTCCATTGATAACAAATTGTCTGACCATGGCCTCAATTCTTCCTCATATCAACTCGACATTGCTCTTAGCCCTTTAGTCAAAATAATCGAAACCCCTGATAATATTGATGTGTTGAACATGCTGAGAGAACTTCATAAACAAATTGTTGACAAGTATTTACCCTTGACACAAAAATGGCTTGAAGTTTTGACAAAACACAGTGGCCATCAGGAAAACCTTATCCAGGCCATTGACTTAAAGAACTCATTGACTGAACTGAAGTATAAGTTTGACAAACT
The DNA here is from genome assembly GCA_025400075.2 of Phenganax stokvisi. Lineage (NCBI taxonomy): Eukaryota > Metazoa > Cnidaria > Anthozoa > Malacalcyonacea > Clavulariidae > Phenganax > Phenganax stokvisi. The sequence goes on from JAODVQ020500789.1 coordinate 1,984, forward strand.
AACAATTTGTCAAGGTGGTGTTGGTCATGCTGAAAATAGCAATGATGGAATGACAGAGGATGATTTTGTTGATGTGCCGGAAAAAGAGGGGCTGGAGCATGTCTCCGAGTGTAATCACGAGGAGTATGGCCTAAAATTGGTGAAAAATACCCCTTTGCAATCTACCAAAACTGGGAAAGGTCTGGGTAGTGTGTATCCCCGTAACACTTGTAAATTCACTAGATGTACTGCAGTATATGATACTTTCGTAAAAGTATTGATCAAAGAATATCACCCATTATTATGCAGCACTGTTCTTCTGTGCACCCATACACTTGCCATCTCATGAATTAAACCAAACTGGGACTGTGACACATTAAAATTGTATATTTCAGATGATTTCAGTAATACTCAATCGGAACACATCATTACATGGAATCCCCATGGTAACACATCAACCCTAGGAGATCCCAGTTCAAGAGTGACTGCTATAGCAGCATTGCTTAACAAACATGAAAGGAAAGCAAGTGGAACAGTTTCAAAACATGTTTCCAGTTCTACAAGTTCGAGATCAACTATAGAACATAAACAAAGTACTACTAGTGAAAATGTGAGTTGCACTTTTCACGTTGTGTAGCCCCAAGGGCCAAGAAACCACACAGCTCATGAAGTTTTCAATTTTTTAACAATTTAAGAAACGCATTAAAAAACAGTCAGTTGTTGTCATTTTGCTATTACGTCAGTCCCTTTGCCTTTTTTTAATGTACTGTCTATTTTTCCATTATTTATCTCAGGAAACTAACGCAAAACGTGCTGAATTGCTGAAAAAAGCCCCAGTAGTTCCTTTTGGTATGGACCTGTACAATTGGGAAAGAAAAGAGGAAGAAGCCCCTTCTATGAGCAGTGTAAAATCCTTGCATTGTTTTTGGACGCATGCTGACGAGGATATAGATGGTCATTGTCCTGGAGATATCAAAGAGTCGATGAAATCGCGAAGTATTCGTTTTGCTGGCGAGTTTGAGCAAATAAAATGGGCTTGCCGTGCCCCATTGCCCAGTGGGAAGCTTTGTCCGAGGAAAGATAGACTCAAGTGTCCATTTCATGGGAAGATCATTGCCCGTGATGCAATGGGACGACCTGAAGGCAAGGATGATGCTGTCATATTGTCTATTATATTTCATTTCTCAAAAACAAGTGATCTTTCCTGTCCATACATTGCTGTCGCTCGAATACATTTCGCAAAGTCAATGAACACTATACAACTGTAAGATGTTAAAGCCTAAAACACTCAAAACGTAAATTGGAAGTGTTTGTCGTTTTCCAATTGGCTGCCCATTTACACTATTTTAGTGTAGTTTAGACAAAGCGGCTTTCTAAAGTATTCCCTTTAACAATGCGACACAGGAATTCCTACACTAGTACATGCTATTCTGGCTATTGATTCAAATTGCATTTTGTTTTTCTATAGTAATGGACAGCGAGACAAACGCTGATGACGATAATACAGCGGAGTTAACCCGGAGTCGAGAAAATGACGAGATAACGAGGGACGTTGAGCAAGCAATTGGAATGGACCTTGGGGTCAGCAAGAAAGAAAAAAAGGGGAAAAAGCGAAAGCAGTCGGGTCTGACTGACTTGAAGAAGAAATCAAATACAAGTCGAGCTCGTTTGGAAAAAATTGTTTTCAATAAAGCAGCCCTGGAACGGGTCGGCGAGGAGATGGACAGAGTTAAAAAGAATTTGATAGATGAGAAATTTGGCAATAATTGGAATTATGCTCTGAAGCCTTGAAGTTCGTACAAAATTGGTTTTAACGATTGTTTGCATAGCCTTAAAGTAGCACAGACACTGAAAACTATATCGTATAGCCTGACGATATTTCACGGCGATACTATCTTGTGAAATTTGTTTCTTGTATAGTATTAAAAACACGAAAGTACAGCATTGACAAAAATATGAACGGTTTTTGATACCCACTCTCGTTCCCCAGAAAGTAATTTCTTCAACATTTTTTCACCATAGAAAGAACTCTTCAAATGGCCTCAAATCCTGTACAGAACCGTTTTTCTTTGAAATTTGACCCTGGAAAATTTAAAAACAACCCCTTCTCGTGAAACTGCTCCATTTTAAATTGGCGGGAAATGATCACGAGTAGTAAGGATCGGTGAGGATCTTTATGGATGATGTTTTTTTGACCAGTAAACTTTCATAGCGATTGCTGATAAAATAATCCAGTTAAAATAACTTTAATTTTTTCAGTTCACAACATTAAACTAAATTACTTGTTTAAATATCAATAAGTGTTTGTGAAAATAAAACATAGAACTATGTTTACATTTTAACTTTATAAGAGAAAGTATTAAACTCACTCTCCGAACACTTAAACTACTGGAAACTACTTGCTCCAAAAATCAATATGGCGGCCTAAATCGAAGAACAACCAACTCACAAGTTTATATAAGTTAGGGACCTTCGCAGCATTTTCTCTTTACAGCTTCAAGCAGTATAAAATCTAGTGATTTATTTACATTCCTCTTTTAAATTCGTACTTGTTTTTGCTGTGAAAGTCCGACAAAAACACGCATAACTTATACATAATAAAATAAAAAAGAAAATTACAGAATATGGCCAATCAAATAGTCCAGAATCAAGATCAAGATTTGAAACAGGTATAAATTCAGCCAAACCATTGGTTTTGATCAGGCGGTTTTCCCCTTTAACTTGTGATGACTTAAATTGTTTATGGCTGCCATTTCAGGTCCAGTCTTTTCTGCAATCTTACAACAAACTGTCGGAACTTTGCTTCATGGATTGCATACAAGATTTCACAAATAGAACTATATCAACTAACGAAGTAAGTTTGGTTGACTAATGCTATAAAAACAGTTCGGGTGACTGTTAAGTTACGGAGTGCGGTTTTTGTAAACACTCCTCATTATCTCTTTCAGAATAATTGTGTAATGAATTGTGCTGAGAAATATCTGAAGATGACTCAAAGACTTACCTTGAGACTGCAAGAACAACAACAAATGCAAAGTGAAGGCATTTTATCTCCTGGACAAAAATGACATGATAATACGACTAGAATACAATCAATATTCGTTCTGGACCACTGAGCCAAATATATATTAAAATGCATTATTTATTCAAAAGTGCAGAGTCGAATCTAGACTAAAAATTTAAAATTTTATAAAAATTAAATATTTTTACAAGTAACATAAAGACCGCATAGTGCAGATCCTAATCTTACTACCATTAACTGAGGCACGACTCACCACTCTATGCATGCACATGTTATATGTGATTCCATAGGCAACACCCTTCATATTTTGCAACAGTACTTTGTAAAGTTTTTCTTTTGCTCGATCGTATCGGTGTCATCCGATTCACCAAAGACCGCCAAGGTAGAATCATTTGGCACAGGACTTTGTGCTCTATACCATGGTGTTCCTGGCCGTATTCGTTGTGTGTGAGGTTGCTTTGCAAAAATTGCTGAAATAATCAGGTTCATTGCATCGTCTAAATCATGAAAAACAGTTGAAAAACATGCAGAAAAAAGAGCTCAAAATCAGCATGCAAACACAGTTATTCAAATAGTTTGTAGGTGTTAATGCTATTGAAATGATTCAATTTGTGCATATGTACCTATATTTCTGTTCAGCTTGGCAGAGACGGGAAACCTGGAAAAAACCATCTCTCTGATGAACTAATTAATGGTTTCAGACTACTTATAGCACAAAGAATTTACAGAACAAAAAAAATATATAATTTTGAACTAATTTGGCAGTTAACTATCAGTACCATCCTTCAAGACCATGTTCATTACAAAATGCAGTTAAAAGAGCTCCATCATATCCAACACCTTTGATATCTGACTATAAAACAACACAACATGAAATAGCCAGACTGAGAACTACAGAGCAGACATGGAGGAATGCACTAGAAACTGTCCACCCAGGCCATGTGGCCTTGCATAAGCCTGTCTTCCACCAAGCAAACTGGTTAGTACAATGCGAAGCAAAGTATAAATCTTCCAACGTGAATGGCTTGTGAAATCATCCTAGATCTATTTTTCCGAACAAGCAATTTTACTGGGTTGAAAACCAGCTTTAGAAATACCTTATTTGCCAGGAGAACAATAGGTATTGGCTCTTCATTTTCACTTGTAACATTTTTAATCAAATCGTTATACCACTATGAAATAACAAAACATCATGTTGAGAGTTATATACTGAACTTATATACTGGTCGTAAATCAGTGGAGTAGCAATGTGTTGAGGTGAATTGTAGAGCTAACCTTCAAAACAGCTGTCCAAGTATCCGGTCTATTCCACAGAAGGCACAAATTACAAAAACAGAAAATAAGCTTATTGAGAGTTATCATTCATGTGATCATAGATTACAATCAATACAGAACCAGATGCATTGCAGAATCCTGCATTCTATAGGACACCCATACACATGGTGCAAAGGAAATCACAATACCAAGCTGTGATGCTGGTCAATACATAAAAAAATACAATGCTTCGCTAATCATTTGCTAAATGAAATGCTCTGAGTTACCTGGACAAATCATAAACTATAAATGCTCCCATCCTAAAATTATATTTAAAATTGCTATAAACTTGTAATTTTCCATAATATGAATAATATCAGTATGACAAATGTGCACGTTAATCTGTTTTCAAGTTTAGTAATTATAAACTTTTCCTGCACTTACGCATATTTGTAATAGACTCTAGTCATGTGGCCATAGCGCTCATGACCTGCCACATCCCTATAGAAACCATTGAAACACATTTGCACATGCCATCATCTGTTACGGTCAGAAAGTTACTTTTTTATTCACAGACCTGTTGCTGACTCTTAATACTAGTTTTTGACTGTAATATGACATATACAATCATGTGCACATTCGATAACAATTACTTTTAGGGTGTATCTAATTTGCAATTTATTGGAATAATAATCTAAAGAATATTAAATATCTAAGTTTATTATTACCACAGTTGAAGATGTACTCTCGATTTTGAGTTCCATTGGACAACTTTCAATGCAAAGTCAGTTCCTAACGTTGCTGTGTAGAAAGGTGAATATTGACCTAAGTAGACAAAGACACTTATATGGTGATTTAATTCATAGATAACGCTACCAATTTAGCTTTTTGATGATACTTACCCTGTGCATATCGACGTACAATCGAGGTCTAATTTTATTCAGAAAAAATTTTTTTATAAACGCAGCATAAAATGCATGATGCTATCATATCACTCCTCTTACCTTTCCTAGAAAAGTAGGAGAAAAAGGTGTTCACCCATTGAGTAGGATTGGCATTGCACACAAATGCACAAACCTAAACTACTTACTCTTATCAAATGCCAGTCTATTTTAGTTAAATTTTAAATTGTCTAATAATGCTAGACAATTTTACAGGTCTATTAGAAATAACCAGTAAAGGCAACGTAAGGCCGGTATACACCATCAAGGTTTCTGTGATCAAGGTAGTTTTCACAGGGAAATGCTACGTTCTGAAAAATTTGGAAGAAATATCGAAATGAGGTAGTCCAGTGTTGAGCACTCTATTAGTTCCCTTAAATATTCTAGCAATTCCTTGAAAACTTAGGACTAGGGATGGGCCGATATATCGATTCCAAAAATCAATACCATTGATATAGGGTCTAGACAGAAAATATCGATACTGTGGAGAAATATCGATTGTTCGATATTTCTGAGCCTGCTTTATATATTCTTGGTCAGCGGAATCACTGATAGAATAACACAAGTTTTACCACAGTACAATAGAGCATTTGTAATTTACCATCGAGTGTAAGTCTGCTTTTGAGCTCAAAATAACTTACAAACACACAACACTAGCACAACTTGCATGATGTTACAGAAGTTAGGAAATTTTAGCTAGCTTTGCAGCTACGAAATTTCAGTCTGAGGAGAATGTCATGCAAATTTGTTGTCCAAGCACTAGGATGTGTTGTGGTGGGAAACTGAAACAGTCAAACAGCTTGCACAGATGATCGAAATTGAAGTAATTTGGTAATTTGTTATGGTAGCTTTTCAATGAGGGAAAATATCGATATTGATATCGAAAAAAAAGGGCAATATCAAGGCAATATCGTATCGAAATGAAAAAGCTGGTATCGCCCATCCCTACTTAGGATATACCTCTCTGGGGCCCGGGCCTTCTAGACTCTGAAAAATGTATCACGTCAAGGGTCAATACATGAAAGCATCAAACGTACCGCAATATACAGAACAAAGATACAAAGCAAATGCCACTATATCTAAGGTGCAGTACCTACGCAAACCTCACCAACCACCAAAACTTTAAAATTATATTCTTGCACATCATCAGAAGCATCTTTATCTTCGTACATTATGAGTCTTCACAACACACATGTCACGAGGTTAACACGATGCAAATCAATGTAAACATTCCTGTATTTGTAAGTTCGCTTCCTGGAATGGGAGAAATCGTGCCGAAGGGCTTTTGAAATATTTAAAGAATTGGACCCGATCCAAAATCTTCGCTTCCTGGTAAAAATTTGTAAAAGCTAACTTTAAATTCGACAACTGACTAGATAAAAATCGCAACTTCTGGTGAAACCTCATTCGGCGGCCATATTTAATGTTTTTAAATCGTCGTTTCCAACTTCTAAGTGATATTTCAATCTCTTTATGCTCTTCAATGTTGATTGGTTAATTTACCCGCAAATATTATTCTGAGCATGCGCATCAGTATTCCCAAGTTCTTAAATCCTTTTTAAACCACTGTTTTAAACCATTAAAGTTGTCCGACTCAATTCACGCTGAATAAGTTCGAATTAAATCGTAATTGTCGTTACAAATTCAGAGAAAACAAAAACATTTGGTAAAAAGTTAGGAGGACAATGATATATTTGTCTCCACCAAACCAAAAACTGGGAGACTCATCCCCCCAATCCCCCAGGGTTGACGCCATTGGCTTCAACTTTACTGAGTTATATCAACATCCAGCTCAGTGCCTCAACTCGTGTCGTAAATTTGTCAAAAGTCGACTTCGTCGCAATTCGTTTTCAAACAAATGAGCATGCAAATGTAAAATCATGTTTTAGTATTCTCATATTCACTTCAGGATTTGCGAATTATGTGGAACTCGTATGAGACACAAAATTTGTTCCGCTGCTTACACTCGTTTATTACTGTTCATATACAATGCCAAATGTGCTCACTCAGTCAGTAGCCTCAGTATTTGAGCTGAGTTTAACTAGTATAAATGTGGTACAAATATGAAACTTCACGAAAAAATAGCAACAGCAGAAAAGAATTCCATTTACCGTGCATGTGTTTTAATAACGAATTATGCTGCATGAAATGCAATTTACGAGCATGCCAAACCTATAAAAAAACCATTTACAGTAAATTCTCAAAAATTCTGCTCTGTCGCAAAGTGCATATTCTGCAGAAGAAATGTATAAAAATATGACAAAGTCAGAGAGCCCTCGCGGTAATTATTGATTAATGCAATGAAACTGCCATAAGTCCGTTTTTAGAAGTGCAGATGTGCATGGGCCAATAGAATTTGTTCCACTGCACATCTTCCGCGATATGTTCGGAACAATTCACAGAGCACCTGCTCGAAACTATAAGGGGAAAATAATTACAAGTGGATAGCCGTCAATTTGATGAGCTTTTCAAACAGAGCGACCTCAGTTTTGGTTTTTCAATCAAAAATGTGAAAAACTATATCAACTGTTTTGCGCAGCTATTTGACACGACACATTTTGATCGACATGGTTTTTGATTTGATGGGCACATCACAAACAAAGTAGTGCATTAGACACTGAGGCTGCGTGAGGTTGCCAGCCAAAAAATAAAGTCGTTCAATTTGCTCAAATGGTGCAGGTATAATATTTTTTTGTGAAATTAAGAGAAATACATGGCGTAGTGCCCAGCCTGTTGCCGCAGGTTGTACGTAATTTTACTGATTCAAAATTATGCAGTGCATGTAGGTATAAAATTTGTAAGTTTCTAATGCCCGTATACATTGAGCGCTCTGTAATAAAAGATGTACTTCAGCCATAACGAAGCATGAATAGAAGCTTTTGTTTGCTCTTTTAGATAATGTCATTGAGAGTCGTTGCTTCTTTTTTGTGTATCCTGTATATCTTGCTTTTTGCCCAAGGCGAGACGTGTGTTTCAAGATATTTCAAAGTACTTCGAGGCAGCAAACTAAGTGCCACTCCTCTTCAAAGTTTTATGGCAGACAATCTCATGATATGCATCATGAGATGTGCAGAGAGTAATTGGTGCCATGAAATGAATTTGATCGAATATAGTGAATTGAAATATTGTGAACTTTTTGAAAAAATGGAGATCGAGTCTAGCCAAATTGTGAACGACGAAAAATCTGTATTTTACGGCGCATTGATAGATGAGGGTAAACTCTTTGATTTCTTTGTTTAATGACAAGCATTTCACAAAGTCGAATAAAATCCCCTGTCGTTGGACAAAGTAAATAACCTAGCTTTGGAGCGAAACATGGTTTGAAAACTAGACAAACTACTTGAAAACTTCTACAATGAGATGTAACTTCATGCCGAAACGCGGCAACTTCTTTACCATGCTTGTAAACAGAAATACAAAGATCGACAAAACGATTTCGGCATAAGTTCATAAACTATATTGTACAAAATGACTTAAAAAACAATTTTTTTCTAGATTATACCGACGAAACCGACGAACTTGTTGCCCCAGAATCGTCTCCATCGTCCACATTTGCAATACTTCCAAAAACCTTATTTGCTATGTTGCAGAGTAGCGCACCGGTGCCAGCAGTCGCTTGCAGGAAACTTTTTCAGGAAAATACGTAAGTATCAGTTCAGTTTTTCAGTCAAATTGTCTTTACAATGATCGTTTTTCTGTTATATTCTGGCTTCGGCTTATCCAGAAGTTTACTTGATGGGCCATATACGATCTTTCGTGGAACGCAAAACGAAGCTGAAGTATTTTGTGATATGACTGGAGTATCTACAGGCTGTGGTGGAGGCGGTTGGACATTGGTGATGAGAATTGATGGCAACCAGGTTAAAATGTACCATTTTTTTTATTGATCATAGAAAGTAAATTTAAATGTATCAGCATTAGGAATGAAGGGTGATAATGGTGCCTTCAACAATGATGTCGGTAAAGTTTCGCCGACTCCACGAAAACCTGCAATCCATAGGTTCACGAAAAAAGCATCTAACCACTTTTTCCTTACTTTTTTCTAGCAAACATTCGCGTACTCGTCAAGTCTCTGGACTAATAAAAAGGCATACCAAACGCGGGCAGGAAGAACATTGGACAACAGGCGAGAAACCAAACTATCTTCTTATCACTCAACATCATTTGCGCAAATATGTCTGGGTATGAAATATAACGACGAAAAAGCATGGATAACTGTTGATTTGGACGGTGCATCTCTCTTTGATCTGATCTCGAGCAGCAGCTTTCATGGAACAAACATAAGAGTGTCGGATTGGAAAGGACTAATACCTCACCCTTCTACTGCTTTGCAAACCAAGTGTCCAATTCAGGGGATAAATGCAGTAAGAGGTGATACGGGTGTACGCATAGGGATCATAGCCACCAAAACGTGCGGGTCATCAGGTGACTACAACTCGAGATTGGGTTTTGGTGCGAAGGGTTGGAGTTGTGGACAAGATGGCAACAACAGATGTGGTAACGATGCGCGCTGTGGTTCGATCCCGAATTCGAATAGCGCCAAAACAGTTGGCTATATTCTAGTAAAATGATCTTTCGAATTGTTCAGATTGAGCTTCAAGGTTTTGCGGATGTCATCATGTCAAAACCGCTCGGAGTAGATTCACGTCATATTATAGGCCATATTACTTCAAATTCATTGCCACTTTTAGAAAAACGTCGACATTAGTGGGTTTCTTCAAACAACTATTTAAAATGCCCATATGACCTGTGAGATCTATACGGGTTCGAAGTGAGCACTAAAAATTACTTAATAAGTTCTACCTACTTTTTGATTTATTTCGATATTTTTTATGATATTGCGCCTCAAACATAGTATTAAAAGAGTCTGTGGTGTTAGGGGGACTGGAACTCAGGAACAAATTGTGTTCCTGAGTCCCAGGCCTTCAGCAGCACGGATTTTTTAGCGAAAAGGTAAAACTTGGCTTGTTTCAGGCACAATATCTTAGAAACTATTAAGTAATTTTTGCGCTCTTTCCGAACCCGTCAGTATAGATCTCACAGATCATATGAGCACTTTAAAGAATCTGCATTTATTCTAAATCCAAAAGATACTGCATCAACCAAATGTTAGCTTTCGGTGCCAGCATGATCTAAAATGGCCGACGTGATCGTAGAATTTTCTGTTTTAACAAATATATAACAAATTTTGTCTTAATCTTTGTGAAAGAATGTTTTTCTTTAAAGAATTTATCTAATATCTTTTATTTCTTAATCAAAAAATTCAAAAAGGGTTGTTTCAAGGTCAAAATGTTAGCTTCTTCGTTTATTTACACTTCATTGCTATCCACTCTCGAAATGGCCACACATTTATAGGTCTAGCCAAATGTTATCAAAAGAATAAATAAACATGTTTTTTAATATACAAACAATACTTCAAAAACGAAACAAAGTGGTTGAACCATAGGATGTGTAACATATCTCACGGATTGCAAAACTTTTCTTCGCGATGTTCAGTAGTATACAAAATGGCCGTCGAACAAATTGATTTGAGCCCACAATGCTATAGCGCGAACACCATGTCGCTATCTGAATTACCTACTTCTATTCAGTAAAAAATATACTAACAAATATGGCCAATTAATTAGTAGATTAATTAAAAATAAATGTAGTGCACCTTAAAGTTAAATAAATAAAAATACAGATGCATAGATTAAAAAAAAACATCAATGTCGGGACAAACCGGATTTAACAAGAAAAAGAACAATTCGTCTATAGTCTTGTCAGTTTTATCGCCCTAAACTGATACAAAGTTCAATTAAACTCTTCTGAAGAACAGTTGGAGCAAATAAAGAGCGTACTTGACGAGGAAATTATCTGGCGTTGGACAAAGTAAATAAGAGAACTTGTGCATTCGCCATAGTGTCACAAACAAGGTAAAAAAACAAATTAGTTTTGCATGGTTAATTGCCATGGCTACGCTGCTCGTGCAACGTCTAGAGCGTTTCGCTTTATGACTTTGTAATTCTTTAATTTTCAGGAAAAATTTTAAATATGTAACATAATATTTTTACATTACACTAGGTATCACCGTTCAACCATGTAGCCATGATATAATAGTTGCTATTTTACTTCTTTTTCTCTATTATAACAGTTAGTAGTCATACAAGCGCAACGCGTGTCAATTTAATTCCACTGGATTCAATTTATTCTTCTTACGAACAATGCACGCCACAGATTTGTTCAATATAAACTTTAGGATCACATTGTGAGTTTTCACAACTTTTCGTAGCCTCAGAGATGCATTTATTGCAATACTCGCTCGATTTATTGGAAACAGCAGGGCGGTATTTGAGAAATGAGTGAGGGATTTCCTCCAAGGCGCGGCGCCTGCCTTCGTTGCAAGTCGCACAAGCTTTTCGATTGAAGAAATACATGAAGTACTTGTTGGTATTTTTCACATCACACGCATCGCTGGCGTCTGGATCGCAGCCAAGATGTTCGCAATACGTCTTGCACATTTTGTATGCACGATTACAACACCTGCTGCAACGCCGTCCACCAACATTGTAGTTACATAATTTTCTGACGTCACCAAGCGCAGACGTTTTTTCCATGACAACCATTACCACGAGAACTACTAACAATGTTTGAGCTTTAGTAGGTACTTTCATCTGAAAAAATCATATAAATTGAGTTTGATCCTAATTTGCAACATAATTCCTAGCAATGTAATTGCACTAATCGCAAAAGGTTGTTGCAAGAAACTTACGCTTTAGAGGTGTTGAAAATGTCTTCCTTTCTTCAAACCAATTCTGTTTTTCGAATGACGAAGAGTTGTGAATGAAAATTTATAGAAATCCTCGTTCTTTTATAGAAATCAAAGGATGCCAGCAGATGGTTGCAGGATGTGTTTGTAGTTAATCGAAAGCATTGTACGATCATCTCACCGATTTTCCACGACAAAACGCCGCAACAAGCGGTTTTTTGAACGCCTTTGTATTGCGTAGGATCAGAGAGTTGAGGCGAGATAATTAATAGCTGATAAATGTAATGTGGTGGCTTATTTGAACAAAAAACATTGTTTCACTAAGATTTATTGGTGTGAGACAAATATATTGTAGTGAACTTTAAACTGAAATCATTTCATCACTTTCTACATTGGAAAGCGCTTTCCTCCAAGCCCGACTTTTATAAGAGAAGTAGTCCAAGTTGTGTGAAAAATCAGTGTTTAAATGTTTCGTCTTCAATTCATTAGCGTAAAATCGCTTTTTCAATTTTCTACGAGACTTCTAAACTACAATCCAGGCCAAAGATATGCACATATCTACATGTTTTTGTATAATATTCAAAGGTAATATATAGTTTCTTCTCTCCTGTCGTCCCTTTCAGAGTCAATATTTTTCGACCATTTGTAGGTGGGAGCAACTTTCAATTGGCAAAGAGGAAGGGGATTCCCACTGCTAGCATCTCTTCATACACCACATAATCATGGTAAAACTAAAATACTGCATGTGAGCTCAATATATTTGGCCAGGATTACAGACTATTTTTAGAGGCTGTCAATTTTGGATACAAGATGGCCGCTCAAGATGTAAAGTGGCCGCTAGTACTTTGCATTACTTTTAGACATTACATTTTGGCATGTAATCTTCCATATCATGACACATATTGAGACAAGTAGCCTGTAATATATCAGTCAGAATCTCTATCTAACATCTTGCAAAGTATCGAACTTTTCTCATAATACAAACAAGCTGGTTCGTTCTTTTCAGCTCATAACTACGAAAATGCATATTTCCGTCAGAAATTATTTAGATTCCAAAAACAAAATGCAAATGTTACGTTAAACATGCTATCACAATAAAAATCGACAATAAATCGTGTTTTTTACTAACAGAGACTTTTGAGTTTTAACTTTTTCACTGTTATGTAGATACACGTTGAGTACAACGCATCATAAAAGATTGAATTTCTATAAAAATGAATAGTGCGTTAAAGCTGTCAAATTTATAAAGCTAATTAAAATAATTAAACTTTAAAATGTATATGACGCAGGAACATGCGGAGACGATTGCGTTTCTATTGACTTGCCTTTCTTGATTCCTTGTTCTAACATAATCTCGCTCTTGTGTGGAGTGCCGTGACTTACGGTGGCGTGTGATCGTCGTTATTGTTGTTGTCGTTGATGTTGTTGTTGTCATTGTTACTGTTGTTGTATACCACTGAAGACGATAGTCATGGCAAAAATTGACGCGATGCACGTTTCGATTTTATGCATCCTACCAATCGTTTGCCGTGGCTACCTGCACCAGTGGTTGCAGTAATGCTAAAAATTTTAAAAGTTTATTAGAATAATCATTTTCTATATTTTGTAACAAAAAATAAGAAGGTACTACTTAGATTATTCGATAAACTGTCAAGTTACATTAGCAAAGCATGTTAATATTATAGCTATGCATGCTAGTAGAAGTAGTTTTGGTGGGACTTAAATTGGAACTTATCTTTATGTTTTTTTTAAGTAGTGTAACAATTAATGTAAGTAGTGTAAAAATTAATGCCCTAATTATAATTTACTATATAAAATCCATTTAATGCTGCAATGACTCATTTACGTTTTAAAATTTATTGATTAATAATGCATTGATTACAAGGTAATGAAGAGAAAAATTTTCCAGTTAGTTGAAAACGATTTAACAGAAATATTCTCAACAATACAACAAATAGTGCACAAGAAACCTAACAAGTTTTTGATAACAAATAACAAAATAATTTAATACTACAATGTAATGCTTTTTCAAATAATTTATTCTAGTTTTGTTAGTACATATATCTCATAAATAGGGTATAGTTCGTTTCCATTGGTCATTATTCGTCCGATTCGGTTCTTTTAAGGGGTGTAAATTCTCATTCGAGAGCGTAAAAAGTTTCTGCATCTTCCTGACGCCTTTTAGGCGAAGCGATTTCGCGTAAGAAGTAAGGTGCGTCATCACTTTGAAGTTCGCGGGCAAGCGATCGTTTGGGGGTATATCCGGCTGGGGCGCACGCGTTCCGACATTGTTTCTTCCTAAACGCCTGCATGTAATGTACTTTTCCTTCATCCATAGCACAAGGATCAGAGCCTAGAGTACAGGAAGGTCTTTTTTCACACCAAGGTTTGACGTGTTCGAGGCAGTAAAGATTAGACTTGATACAACACTTCCAGCAGCCAGGATGACTACGGCAAATAGCCTCTAAAGTAGTTCGCGCTGATGACTGATGAATCGTGATGTATATTACACATAATAATACCACAATAGACGTTTTGAAGCTCAACATCCTAATGTAAAAATGAACAAAGAAGTTTAGAGGTAATGACTTTTTTTCTCATTTTACCGAAGTCGTTTAACTCAATAATAACAAAATACTGATTTTGCTTAAAAAATAACTCAATAATAACAAAATATTGATTTTGCTGGTAAAATCTTCAGGGCTGGACAGAGAAAAAAAAGGCGTCAACTAAAGGGTTCAAACTTTAACAGTCTCTTTTTCTAAACCTCTCATCCACAGAAATCTGGTAGAGATACAAAGCAACCTACCTCAGACTGTCAGAGGTTCTTGGAGTACTAAGTTCTTCACTGCCGTTGACAATAGTTGATGAACAACAGAATGTCGAACATATCCAAGCTAGGACTTTATATAACGTGAAGTAATAGCTATCCATTTATCTACAACAAAGGCACTAGAAAAACTCTCTTAAGGATTTCAAGGTGTTCTGAACAGCGCTCTGTAAAACGCACGTATGTACTCTTAAAAATATTGGGTGATCAAAAAGATTGTACAGCCCATCTTGTTCGCGTGGATATGTACTAATTTTAGTTTTAATAATACGCTAAAACAGCACTTATGGCTAGTTTTATACTAATATTTATCAATTCTATGATATTGCAGCGTTGTGGATTCATCGCAGTTCAAGACTACTTGTATGCACAAAAAATACCTCGCATGGGATAAAATACTTGTATGCAAAAAAAATACCTCGCATGGGATAAGATACTACTTGTATGCAAAAAAAAATACCTCGCATGGGATAAGATACACCTTGAGAAAATCAACACGCTTACTTCAGTCACCGATATGTGTGGCAAAACATCTATCGGTCCCTTCTCTGGCTCTTCAGCATATAAGTTCTTAATATGTTTGCAAGATTTGACTTATTTCAACTTTTTCGGTTGCAATGTTCTTAATCGTTAATAAAACACTTCTATTCTAAATATTGTCAAATTCCCTTTTGAGTGTAAAGCTAAATGTTAAGTCACTTATAAAGAATATATCACGTACTGATTTAATGACTGAAATTTGCTATATTTATCAAAAATTTTTCGGCATGGAAAAATTAGTATGCGATTTGTCTCCAGAATCATAACTAGATGATACAGTAACAGTCATTTTATTTTGGATATCATCAACATCTTAACAACGTGATGAGTATAACATGTGGTTAGAAGACTACATGCTTCTGTAAAGCTTTTTCAAATATGCGACAGAAAATGTTCTCAACTGTAACGAATTGGAATGGAAACAACGACACTATTTTTTTAGCAGATTTCTGAGAATTCGTCTTGCATGCACTTCAGTTTTGTCAACAAGATACTTTGATTTGAATAGCGGAAGATGTTAGTTGCGAAAACGTAAGAAGCAGTTTAATTTCACAAAATGTTAAAAGAGGAACAACATGTTGAGATCATAATAGAAACTGCCTGGAAAACAGGAACACTTGTAAAGATATAAATATAGCCATAAGCAAAATTGTTTGAATAAAAAAATCTATGTATTGTTATCATTAACGCTTTTTGCGCCAAGCGAACAGCCGTTTGGTTTAATATCAGATAACGTGTACTTTTGTAGAAGTAGTACCGCAACGCCTCGTGGACAATTAATATACATATTGCTAAAAAGATCATTAACTTGCTTTTAAATGACCACTAACACTTTTCCCAAGTAATTGCAATTCGTGAACAAATTAAACAAAGATGAATTAATAACGGTACTGACCCTCAACTGCATGTCCAGTGATTTTATGATCACTACAACGTAATGGCTTTATACTATAATCCCCGCAATTGAAATATGCAGTTTCCATGAAGTATGCAAATAGATTGATCAAGTTAGATTTTCTGGCTATATATTCAGTAGGCAAATTTGGGATTTAGTAGTTTTCTTTACATCAAGAATGCGTTTGTTGACCACTAGCATAAAAATTGAATGGAGGATGTATTTGAATATTAATAATATACATACATGAAATTGTAGCTATCCCAGCCGGAAATGAAACCCAATTCTCCGAATTGGCGCATCGGTGTCCTGACCACCGAGTGAGACACCGTTATAGCACCGATGCGCCAATTCGAAGAATCCATTTCGATTCCCGGCTGGGATAGCTAGAATTTTCATGCATGTATATTACTGATATTCAAATAAATCGTCTCTTGAATTGAAGCATTATGGATAGCCCTTGCATACAAGTTGTGAGTAGCTCCAGTGCTTGTGAGAAGTCACCCAAGATCTCCTCTATACATTTGGTACATGGAACATCTACCTTGTAAGAGACTTGAGTGTGGTGGCGTTGCACATGCCGTTTTCACATTAGAAGACGGAAAAATTATCTGGACGAACAAACTGTCTCAGTCGTACATATCGCCAGATGTAAAAACAAATCGGACAAAAATTTCAGACGAACAAATCGTCTAAATTTGTCCGACCCTCTATTCGTCTGTTAAGACGATTTTTCGAAGACGACTTAAACGTCCAGACGAAAAAGTCGTCGCAAAAGGTCTTTTTGTTTGTCTAGAATTCATGTTAGACGAACAAATTGCCCGACGACTTGTTAATTCTGACATCAACAAATATTTGACTGTGTTCGAACCAGGATAGCAAACACGTAATTATGATATTAATATTGGAAGAATTATTACAGGAAGTCGTTCTTCATCGGAACGCCTGTACTGCGGAATAATTTACTGTCATCCATGAAGTTATGCAAGTCAGTAGGAATATTTACACAAGCAATTTTGAAGTTGTACTCAACAAAACAAACGTCTCACTGTCCTTCTGAGAAATAACGTGCTCTAGCGTTTCTTGTTTCTATCAGTGTTTTTGTTTAATTTTACGCTCAGGGGTTGTGTTACAATTGGGAAGTCCTGTTCGTGGCCCTTGCTGAAAAGATTACATTATTCTATACATTAACATTTGCTACAATTGTATTTTTTTATGTTTTGTTTTTCTGTAATTTGCCGAATTCATTCAACTAAACTAGGTGTAGTGATTAAGTATAATGTAATTCAATAGGTGCAAAGGACACACCCTAGGAAATTGACGATATAAGTATAGATTGTTGTAGTGATGATAAGTTAGTTAATACAGAAGGCATGAGTATAGCAATAAAGGGTTAAGCAATAGTCAGACTCAGAATATTATACTAGGCTAAACAAAATACTCGCAAATTATTAGCTACTTTTGTCCTTTAGAAATTATGTGCGTCTATATAATATGTCATTCAACTGATCTATTTTATCGTTAAAATAGTTACGAAGTGTTTGTACTTTTTTATAACGCGCGAAGGCCTTGCAACAACGGGATCTTTAAATGCTATTACTGATTACAGTAAATGCTACAAAAAATTGTTTAATCTTTACTACTTTAAATCCCACTGACAATTGGAGCAGGGAAGGGGGTGTAACGAATACTCCTCAGCCAAGACTGACACTAAAACACAAGCTAATTATATGGTGCTTAGATTACGTGTACAGGCATGCTATATTGTGAAATAACATATCATGCAACCACTGACAATGACTACGTCTAAACTTAGTTCATATAGGCGTAAAGTAATGACTAAAATTCAGTCAAATAAAAGATCACGTTTCACAGTATAATTAAAACTCACAAAACATGTGTATTTACATCTAGGCGTTTTAAAAGAATTTTGCGGTAAAAAGCATTTCAATGAAAGGGATTTTCATACCAAGCAGTGCAGTGGCACTCCCTCGCTTTTTATTGGCGGTGCAGCTTCATCAAAATCCGACAAATTGCATTATTTACGCTCCAATTTCGCTGTCTTGGATTTTTTCTCACCAAAATTTCTTCGATAAATCGCCCATTTTACAAAAGATCGAGTGAAGGGGGTGGGGAAGGGTGAGGGGGCTCCGTAAATTAAAAAATTTTTTCATTTTTAATTCAACCATGCAGAACTCTAAATTAAACCACATTTTAATCAATTAAATTACTTCTATCCAATTTTATTACGGATATCTTCATAAATATTACCATATGCGTGACTTTATTACAGTGTGTATATATGTCTACATGATTGATCGATGGTGCAAGTGTATCTTATAATAAATGAACGATTCTGTTCAAAATGCTTGCTAACAAAAGCGCGAATTACAATGAGTGCCTCCCGAACCGCCCAAGAATTGATAGAATTCGCCTAGCGAAGAATGTCGAATCGCTTTCTCCTATTTTCCACGAAAATCATGATGCTGAAGTTACTTTACTGCCAAAAATGATCGAGAATCATTCTCTTTGTTTTGTCGCCCTATAAAACTACATAACTACACATTTCGTCCAATGTTTTTTCGACTCGCGCGGTCGTTTTCGCTTTTGCATAGAAATTGCCGCAGCTATTGCCTCATCGAACACTTTCTTAACATTTTTTAAAGTTAACGCCGATGTTTCGACATAACACACGGCGCCATTTTTTTTCGCCAATGTCGCTGCACGGTCTTTAGTAATGGGACTGAGACGACTGTTTCTGAGCGCAATGAGCGCTTCAACGTTAGACCGCAGGTCACAATGTGTGCCGACCAGAACGAATGGCGTCGTCGGCTTGTATTTGTCCAGCTCCGGAAGCCAACGTTGTTTGAGATTCAAGAATGACGATGGCGCCATTATATTGAAACATAGTACGAAGACATCCGTTTGTGGGTACGACAAAGGTCGAAGAGAGTCAAAGTCCTCCTGCAGCAATAAAAGTGAAAATACTTCAACATGTGTGATAAAGTAGCAAATCTCTATTTTAAACACTACAGAGAACTATTCAAAACATGAAAACGAGCATGATAGCAGCTACATGAATGGCTCTTCAGTCTCGGCTGTTTGACTAATTTCTTTTATCTTTTATACATCAATATTTTAATTCACCGAATTGCAATATTCACGACCAGGTGTCCTTTTGATTTCACTTGCGATCAAGCTCAAAAAAGTAATCGATTACTTTTAGTTACGTTTCCATTGCAAACACAATTAATGCTGTATAGTATATAGAGCTAATAAGTTAAATATATCGGGGGAAACATGGCAGTCTTTTATATATCGTTTGTAGTCTTTCTACTGAACATTACGGGAACCATTGATTATTTGAATATAATACAGAGCGACAATAACTCCGAAAATAGTAAGAATGTTAATTATTTTTTACATATCGACTACATTGTTGTCATCATTAGGAATTTTCTGATACTGACTACCAGCTGGTAGCGCTGTAGAAATATCAGCAATCAAAATGTTTACCATTTTTGAAATAACAATATTGAACAACTGCGTCCATATTTCACAGTCCAAGTTTTGCTATTCGGCAAACTCGCATGACAACCACATGCGGCGCTTTTTGTGTGACGATAGAGTTGCGATCACGTGGTTTATTTCAAACTTGCGATATCAAAGAACGAAAGCTAATTATAAAAACAAGTGATTAACACGATATTAAAAGACTTAACACGTTTCCTGGCTGCAGCTTAAGCTCACAAGCTTCGCATATGATGAATTAGAAGCCACACAAACTCGACAAACGCTCCTTTGCGTGTTTGAGGTTTTGCAAGGCAAAACCTCAAGACCACGAAAACATTCTTACACAAACATTCCGTGAGGGAAAAGTCTGGAAAAGGTCGTGTTATGTCATTTTCGAGTGCAAAACAAACTAGAAGATTGACACCTGAAATTCTCGCGGAACTAGAAGCAAATATACCAAGCTCAAAAACGTTTTTGTCAAAATATAGTGTAAAAAAAGTTGAAAGAGCATTGTATATGACTGTGAATATATATACCTTTTCTAATTTCTTCATGTACAAGAATAATAGACGCATTGCAGTAAACGATACTGTATTTGTGCAAGGACAATGTGAATGCAAGTATTTTGCATTAAAAAATAGTGAATCAAAAATTAAACAATTTAGCATATTGTGTGATCGTTGAAAATATTTTGGATTCAGCCAATAATATATCACTTAAATTCTGTGAAAAGAAGTCTCGGAAAAGCTTATATGATTAAAGATCACGTTGTTTTAGCGTATCGTTACTTTCCTATGATAAAGTATTTGCATTTGCATTTGTAATAAATGTCGGGGTGAATAAAAAATGAAGCTATTTATAGGATCTATGGCAATGATTACAAAACATATATATATACCATTTACGAATGTTTTTGTAAATAGTAAAATGAATGAATAAAAAATGGGAAAATTTATCTATGATCTTTGAAAATGGAAGAAAAGCAGTTAGAAAAAACTTAGTATACGTAGTCTACGCCGGCACCATATCCTGTCCAACGTCTATAGTTATAAAGATTTCATAATAGTGAACAAATTGTAATCTAACAATGAAAAGTTTACAAGCTTGCATGTGGTCTTTGGCTTCGGAATGATATATGACGTTAAAGGAAACTTTGCCACAAATTTATACTGTTTCAGCAAGTTTTATTGATACGAGGAAGGATATAGATCTCCATGCATAAATATTGATATCTATATACAAATTCATTCTGTATTATGTATATTGTATTGTATCATATTATATTAAAGTGTAGAAAGGTTTGTACTGCTGCCAACATAAATAGATATATTTTTTACTGATTCGATACACACTGACTCTACTGATCCACAAATCGGTGTCGGAATACTGAGAAAGATATACTTAAATTCACCGGCATGGCGATATTTCGCTCTTGCTAGAACCATATCTTGACAGGAATATCACAATCTTAAAACTAGGTAATCTAATATTTTTTCTCTGTAGGCTGTCATGAATGTAAGTTAAGTTTCATAATAAAACTTCAAGAGATGAAATTTTTTCGATTTACGACAAAGAACTTATGAATTAAGTAGACCACAAAATTGAAAGCGATAAGATTAAACGTTCCTATCAAAGATTATAAACCAGTTCCGCCAATAACGTATATCCAATTATTCAGTATATATATATATCACATAGAAACGAGGGTTGTATTTTGTGATAATACTCACCTGACCGGCTGTATCACAAAATTGTACAGTGCACGGCACCTTGTTCACCGATACAGACACTAGATGAATACCAAAAATAATAGTACGTGAAACATCATGACATCAACTATAGTTTACTGTAGAATTTTCGAACCATAGACAAATTCAAACATATTGAACGCTGTATTTAATTGTCGCAAATATATTGCGTTTATATGATGTAGTTACAGACAAAGTACCAGTGTAGTTATCGAAGGCCGTCGGAGCGTACTCATTTGGGAAATCGTTGGTCAGGTAGCTCAACAATAAAGAAGTTTTTCCAACAGCTCCATCACCAAGTACAACAACTTTTAAGTTTTTCTTGTTTTCCATACCATTCTTCGTGAAATGTGGCAAAAGTATATTATGTGGTAAAGCTGAGTCTACGTTGACCTTCCTTCTTTGTTTGGGTGCGTTGAACAGGTCGAACGGAAGACGCTTTGCTCCCCGCCGCTTCGAGGCGAGATGTTTGCCTATTACATGTACACGCCGGAAATGGCGTGGGCACACTGCGCTGTGATTGGACAGAGATAACATCCTTTTTTCTGGGGGGCTTTTGTCGTTTCTCTCCTTCGAGGTGTTAATTTCGATAAAACAAACAATGTACCCAAGACGCAATATAAAATATATGAAGCTCTACGTATGTTTGTGGCTGCACTTTTTACAAACTATGCATAAGCCAAATGCCTTCAGACATAATACCAACGCAGTGTAAACTTTATAGTTTTAAATAGTCTATGAGACTAGTTTCAAACAGGTTCAACTTGAAAGTCATTAAGATCGAGAACTAAATACATAAATTGAAGACTTATGAGTTGTGCAAATCAGCAAAATTTAAGAAGAAAATATCAGTAAGCCTCTTTTAAATCAGTGTCATCCAGTGATGTCATCAGTGTTAACCGCAAATCAGCAAAATTCTAATTCGGAACAGGTATAGTGATTAAAGATATAGTTTTCTTTTGAATTTTCTATTAGTAACTTTTCTTTAGAATTTCATAAAAAATTTAATGGGAGACTGAATTATAAAACCTGTTAAGCTCTGGAAATGTAAAAAAATTGAAAATTTACGACGATTTGAACTGTAGTCTAGGACCGGATAGCTACGCCATACGCTGACCGAAAGTGCAATTCAAACTAAAACTCTTTGACACCGTTTTTGTCGCTCTTTTGAAGTTATTTTTGTTGCTAGTCGACATGAAAACTTCCTAATTCATAGTGGATAACAGAGGCAAGTATAAAGATTTTTTAATGTTTTGCCTAGCTCCCCACAAGTGAATTAATGAAAGGAACTTTTTTAACGACTGAAATGATGAAAAGAATGATGAAATGTGTAAGTTTTCTACAAATTAGGTGAAAGATTTTAAACGGTCAGATCAAACACCGCAAATTAATTAATTTATAAAACCATCAAAAAGTGAATATGGAAATGACTTGCGTGAACGCTTTCAGAAATAAATCAAATAGTGAATTGGCGATCGATGTTACGAAATCGCAATGATCACTTCATTTTTTTAAGGAAATATGACATTATGAAATCAGGGAAATGGTTATGTAATTTAATTAAAACAAGCGACTTCGCACGTTTCGTTATTGTTTCTCATGCACGTTACTACGTGTTTTCGAAGTAAAAATCAAAACAAAAATGTACAAGAGCATAGTCTTGAAATATAAGTCTTAAAGTATGACACTGGCGCAATAAAACTACGTCAATTGTGTACACCCGCTAATAAACGTTTCCAATAGATCATATTAATATAGCCTTTTCAAAAATCAATTCATTAAACAAGGATTTCAGGAAAAAGTTCTGTGGTTGTTGATTTCGGTTGGCTGCACTGTCAAGCTTCTTGTTGATATCAGTTTGGCAGGTACGCCTAGAAGCTATATCAAGGCACTTAACACAAGAGGTTAACCCTATTAACAAGGTGTCTTTTATCCTCAGGAAAACGTGCACTTCACATTGAGCGCATACGATTAAAGACTGACGTAGAACTAAAAGCTTTCGTAAGTGAGCAACGCCAACAATATTGTTGATTTCTTTTGAGTATCGTTGTTCCGCACTTCAATCTTAATATTCTATCTATCATCAGTTCTCTTCTTATGTTCTCCAAAACTATAGTTCAATTTTTTCTGCAAAATGGCCGCCATTTTGACCTTCTAATTACAACATTTGTTGCTGATATCATGCGCACAAAGAATGCGCAATGCAAAGCTACGGAATGACGTTAAATCGTCTATTAAATAAAACTGCAGACCACTAAGCTGGCAGTTCCTTCAATTTTTTAGCTATTACATTATAAGTCATTAACTATATAAGTCATTTAATTTAATAAACACAGAGTATCTTTATGAACAGGCTTTTTGGACACAAATGAAAGTGATAGAAACCTTCCCTACACAAACAATCGGACTCGATACAGTGTTACTCTATGTGTGAATTTGTTTTTTGATCTGAGTTTGAATTCAATTGTTGTTGATATTGTTTCTTGCACAGTTACGCACTCCTAAGTTATCTAGCTAGCTCATGCGATGATTTGTAAATGTCATTTAAAGTTTTGGCCACATCAACCTATAAATAACAAATGTTTGAACTTTAAATTGAGACAACGAAGGTTTTTAGACTTTGTTCACCAATAAAATTTCTATCGCTTTTATTCCTGTTCAAGCCTATGTAAAAACAGAGTGCCTCCTGTATTCCAAAATTTCAATACTTTTCTATAATTTCTACAGAGATCTGGGAAATGTTTTTATTTCTAATATAGCTTTTCAAACAATATAATCAATGACTAGGTTCTCGCTGTGGGCAAGTTTGCATAAATTATTTTGGTCAAGTGTCTAAACTATAGTCCCAATGACTATGCTCAAAGTCATGCCACAATGGCTTGCTGGTTCAGCAAGTCATCAACAAATTCCGAACGTATGATCGCCAATTCATCCTCGTCAAGAAGACATTCAACTTCTTGTGTAGTTTTTGCTCGTTTGGGAAATAAATTATTACACAATACTATACAACAACACCTTGACTCCAAAACCTCATCATTCCAGTTTAGCTCGCTCTGAGTCTGTTGTGAAGAGGAATGCCATTCATCTGTTGTTTCATGATTCATCATATTATTCATTTGACTTTCTCTTGCTTCTGTCAATGCAGACACCATGTTTTGGCTAGTTATATTTGAGGGATTTTTGATTCGATGCAACTTCTGTTCTGTAAATTTGTTTGTGTGTAAATTTGTTAATTTTACGATCTATAACATACTTCAACATCAGAGTGCTATATGAAATGATATTTTTGCTCAATAATTAACAATTCAGCCAAAGCCTTTAAATTTAGTCCATTACACCAAATTGCAAAAATACTCTACAAAAAGCTTTGGGAGCTTTATCCATTTGTCAATCTACAACGTAGCAATAGAAACTAAAACATATCAAATTATAAAATAAGTTAAGTACCTAAACGATCTATGTATTTTTCAGAATTCATAACATCGCTTTGAGAGGGAGGCTGTGGTAGCAGCGGCACCTCGCACTCTTCTTCAAATGCAACCCACTGATTTCTGCCGAGAATCTTATTGTTTGGCAAAACTTCAACGTTTTTCTCAGCTTCATCAGGCAACTCATCTTCTGTCGATTCTGCGGCCATTTTGAATGCGAGCCAACTGACACCACAATTATACCAATCAGCGTAAACATCCTCGAACTTCATGAAATGCGACCCAAAAAAGACTTTCAAAAAGTATAATCAGGGTTTCCACTTTGAAGGAAATTTCATTTTGGAAGGAAGTTTTAAGAAAATGAAGGAAAAGTGAAGGAAATAAAAACATAA